>SNQN01000517.1:0-36975 GCA_008642245.1 Bassia scoparia
CGAAATTTTTACCATGGGTTCATGCGATAATATGATGGGTCCAGGGAAGTTTTGGGGGCCAAATGAGTCCATACGGGGGACTTTTGAGTCCGGTGAAGAAAAAAACGAGAAAACGTCGAAACACTCGTAGGAGGCAGTATGCTTAGTATTTGGGTACGAAACTGTTGGGAAAGTCATTTCTCATGGCCGTGAAGGTGTGACACAAATTCCAGACAGGTTCGAAACGGGTCGCCGAGATGTCACTTTCTGGCCGAAAAACGTGAATTATAAATCACTAAAATGGGGCCTTCGGACAATTTTCGTAAAAATTGCCGAAATTTTTACCATGGGTTCATGCGATAATATTATGGGTCCAGGGAAGATTCGAGGGCCAAATGAGTCCATACGGGGGACTTTTGAGTCCGGTGAAGAAAAAAACGAGAAAACGTCGAAACACTCGTAGGAGGCAGTATGCTTTCTATTTAGGTACGAAACTGTTGTTATAGTAATTTCTCATGGCCGTGAAGGTGTGACTGAAATTTCGGACAAGTTCGAGCCGGGTCGCCGAGATGTCACTTTCTGGACGAAAAAACGTGGATTATACATCACTGAAATGAGGCCTCCGGACAATTTTCGGAAAAAATTGCCGAAATTTTTACCATGGGTTCATTCGATCGTATGATGGGTCCTGGGAAGATTTGAGGGCCAAATGAGTCCATACGGGGGACTTTTGAGTCCGGTGAAGATAAAACGAGAAAACGTCGAAACACTTGTAGGAGGCAGTATGCTTCGTATTTAGGTACGAAACTGTTGGGATAGTCATTTCTCATGGCCGTGAAGGTGCGACAGAAATTCCGGACAAGTTCGAGCCGAGTCGCCGAGATGTCTCTTTTTGGCCGAAAAACGTGGATTATACATCACTGAATGAGGCCTCCGGACAATTTTCGCAAAATTTGCCGAAATTTTTACCATGGCTTCATGCGATAATATGATGGGTCCAGGGAAGTTTGGGGGGGCCAAATGAGTCCATACGGGGGACTTTTGAGTCCGGTGAAGAAAAAACGAGAAAACGTCGAAACACTCGTAGGAGGCAGTATGCTTAGTATTTGGTTACAAAAACTGTTGGGAATGTTATTTTTCATGGCCGTGAAAGTGTCACATAAATTCCGGACAAGTTCGAGCCGGGTCGCCGAGATGTCATTTTCTGGCCGAAAAAACGTGGATTATACATCACTGAAATGAGGCCTCCGGAAAATTTTCGGATAAATTGCCGAAATTTTTATCATGGGTTCATGCAATAATATGATGTGTCCAGGGTAGATTTGGGGGCCAAATGAGTCCATACGGGGGACTTTTGAGTCCGGTGAAGAAAAAACGAGAAAACGTCGAAACATCGTAGGAGGCAGTATGCTTAGTATTTGGGTACGAAACTGTTGGGAATCCTTGGGATAGTAATTTCTCATGAACGTGAAGGTGTGACGGAAATTCAAAACAAATTCGAGCCGTGTGATCGAGATGTCATTTTCTAACCGAAAAACGTGGATTATACACCACTGAAATGAGGTCTCTAGACAATTCTTGGAAAAATTGCCGAAATTTCAACCACTGGTTCTTATGATAATATGATGGGTCCAAAGAAGATTTGGGGGGTGAATAAGTCTATACGGGGAACTTTTGAGTCCGTTAAAGTAAAAACGAGAAAACGTTGAAGCACTCGTATGAGGCAGTATGCTTAGTATTTTTTTCTAAAAATGTCATAATAGTCATTTCTCATGACTGGGAGGTGAAGGTGTGACAGAAATCTTAAACAAAATTCAAGCCGGGTGACAAAGATGTCATTTTTCGACCGTAAAATGCAAATTATACATCACAGAGGTCTCCGGACAATTTTCGGAAGAATTGCCGAAATATCAACCGCGGGTTCGTATGATAATATGATGGGTCTAAGGAAGATTTGGGACCGAATGAGTCCATACGGGGGACTTTTGAGTCCGTTAAAGAAAAAACGAGAAAACGTCGATGCACTCGTAGTAGTTAGTATGCTTTGTATTTGGGTCTAAAACTATCAGAATAGTCATTTCTCATAACCGTGAAGGTGTGACTGAAATTCTGAACAAATTCGAGCCCGGTGATCGAGATTTCATTTTTCGGCCGAAAAACGTGGATTTCACACATCACTGAAATGAGATCTCCGGACAATTTTCAAAAAAATTTCCGAGGGTTCATATGATAATATGTTGGGTCCAAGGAAGATTTTGGGCCAAAATCGTGGATTATACATCACGAAAATTAGGTCTCTGAAATATTTTCATATAAATTGCTAAAAAATTTACCATGGTTTCCCTTAACCACATAACGATGTTAGGCAAAATTGGGGGCCAAAACGAGGAGATTTGATAGGATTTCCGACGCCACAAACAAAATTTCAAGAAAAGCGACAAAACGTCGTAACGCTTGTGGGAGGCATAACACTCGATATTTGGGGCCGAAACTCTTAGAATAGTCATCCCTCATCACCTTCAAGGCGTACGAGAAATTCTGGACAAAATTGAACCCTATCGCCGAGACGTCGTTTATTGCCGTAAAATGTAGATTATAATACTTCGTACTCTCTTTGTTCCACTAAATTCATATCACTTCTACTTTTTCACGTTTGTCAATGCGCAATTTGTATGATAAATATCTATAGATTTACATTAGTAAAAATCATAAAAAATGAATTTTAATAATTTACTCATATTTAATACGATTTAAACTAGATCTCATTTGTCTATATCCACTTTTATATCTTGACGGAAAATTAAAAGATTCTCACAATTTACGAATAGTAACAATTTTTCTTATAACGTGAATTTATTGGAACGGATGGAGGACATTGTTTGACATTTAACTTGGACATGGAGGCGCTCCACCTGCTACACACATTATAAAACAACATATGGTGAGCTATTAGTTTTGGGTTACAAACAATGTACTGCTAATGATTAGTGTCAAATTGTCAATAATTTGGGGTCAATTTTGTGAAGCGCATGCACCACAATATTCACTGTTAATAAGACAATATTTGTCTGTCAAATGTGATCTCAATTCCTAATAAACAACTAATCAACACCACAAATGACATGGAAAAGCATGTTACACAAATCTTGTTGCACTATCTTTTCCCTAAAAAAATATGTACATGATCATATTATATGATTGAATTGCATATTTGCATTTAACCCATGTTAATATAACCTAACATCTATGTACAATAGTGACCCGATTTAATCAAATCGTCAAATTATGCAAATAACATTGCCCCGTTCGACAAGCAAGCTCCATCGATCGGTATATCCCATTTAAAATAAGAGCAACAATATGTTCTAATTGACCGAAATTCGGAATACTATACTATATAAACGCATCGAAACAAAAATGCAAACATAATCCATTTATCGGATTAGCCAATCAATGCATACAATAGTGTTCCAAACCACCATCAAAAAAAATCAAGTGGCTCCAAATTGGGACAAATATCTCTCCCATTTCTCTGGTCCAATCAATCCACATGCCCATGATACAAGTATACATTCCAGTTATCCAGTCAWATTTCCAGCAAAAGATTATGGTGTATTTTCTGTTCATTTCTGTTAAAAATCTTACCTTCATTATTTTTGGGCCCCACCATAGTAGTTAGAAACTTCACTGTCCTGCAGTTGTTTTATACGTTGCCATTTCTCCTTCATGTCAGCCATTTTCCTGCATGATTTGCAACAAAATTTGCATAATCCACAACATAAAACTTACCTTGAAGCTGAACTTTCATCCATACCACCATTTGAGCAATGTTTTCTAAGGTCACGTTTTCGCAAACCGCCTTCCTCACCTGCGCAGGCAACTCCCAAAATTGCCATGGAAGGACTCACGGCTTGATTTGCAGGATGTAAGTTATCTGCTTTAATTTCTATCTTCCTTCCTTTTGTCTSTGATATACTGTCATAGACAAATAAATATGACTGAAAGTCYGAAACAGGCAAAAAWAATGCATATAACATAAKTGYTATCAATTTCAGTRTATAAAGCTGAATACATTCAGTAAGATCATCAGATAACSCATTGTCAGAAACCTGTAAACTGATATTACTTGCATTTTGTTTCYAATATGCACATTCAATCGTGCAATTAATGATGYATCTTACATTGTATTATTGTAACATTCTATGATTACAAAATCTGTTGCTTAGCTCGGACAAAAAGGTTCAACATGATTATTATAATCCGAGAACAAATGAACAATACATGGATTTTAATGAATAATTACCGATCTTTTTTGGTTTTAGGAGATTAAATCAGTTCTTGTAATGGTAATGAAGCTTTTTTTTTCTTCAATGCTAACATCAGGGAAATGCAGTCAACATCGTCGTCTGTTAGTGGTTTAGAAAAAGAAGACTTAAGAAAGCAACCACAATCATCTGTTATTCCTCATTTAGATACAACAAACAGATCAAACTTGCAATTTACAAGATCACAGCAATTTGATAAAGAGACCGACCAAGAAAGCAGATATTTTGGAGAGTTTGTGGCTCGGAAAGCTCTGCTCGATGAAGAATACTGGGTATGTTACCTTCACTTTATGCTAAAATACAAAACATTTACATCATACAAGTATTCACTCTATATTACTTAGATTATCATATAAGTTGGATGAAATGAATTGACAAACATAGCCTCAAGACCGGTATTTTCGTATCTCACACATATTGGTTGTGAACTTGTGTGTGTGTGGTAGACAGCAGCCTGGCTTCGAGCGGAAAGCCACTGGGAAGATCGTCCAAATGAAAGGTCCATATCATCTCCTTTTACAGTTTTCTAACACATAAGACTACAGATTTCCTATACCTAGTTGTAGTTAGGTTAATGAAAAGAACTGAAAGCTAAAATAACTCAATATGTTGTGCATCACTTTAATTTCCTTTGTTTGCATGAATTGCATCACCACAATTGATGATTATTTATGATAGTKTACAAGTTGCAAATGCGAATTTAGTTATTACATGTGCAGCATCAAAGATTGACACATATAGAAGCATCTTACCACCTCATATACGAACTACTCCGAAAGTGTCCTGCTATAGTGCTATTATATACAATCAATCAGATCTCAAAGATATTTAGCTGATTCTACTGTGTATATACTAAGCAATTACATTTATAAGTCGAGTAGCTTGTTTAATGTAGACTATGCAGTAATTAAACTAGAGGATATAGAATAGCCATGACGAACAAAATTAATACTAGATTAAGTGACTACGAATCAATTTTGTGATCACATTAGCTACAATGAATGCAGTACACATTTTGAAGTTAAAACTACGTTCAGAAATCATTTTAGCTATATAAGTACTGACATTGTCATTACCTTCGTGCATCAGATACGCTACCAACTACAAAAGACAATACGCAGAACAGGTAAATGTTCGGATCAGTGTAACATTATCTGCCCTGTCTACGTATGCGTTRACTTCTCCGCGGCACATTTTAACAAGACTTYTGTCTAATATTAGTTCTCTTATTMATATTTACTAGGAGTACAATGCTTTGAAAAGGAGATGCAAAGGCTATCAGGGACAACAGTGTACATGTATCATCACGGTAATTATTTATATGAGTATCAGCATCMTCAGAAAATAACACACCAATAAGGCCTTTCAAAAAAATTCGTTAGCAAGATCGTGCAGTTGTTACAATAACAAGTGATTACAGCCACAGATGATTTGTTTTTCGTTGATAGAAAAAGGGTCAGATTATACTANCCGAGGGTTCATATGATAATATGTTGGGTCCAAGGAAGATTTTGGGCCAAAATCGTGGATTATACATCACGAAAATTAGGTCTCTGAAATATTTTCATATAAATTGCTAAAAAATTTACCATGGTTTCCCTCAACCACATAACGATGTTAGGCAAAATTGGGGGCCAAAACGAGGAGATTTGATAGGATTTCAGACGCCACAAACAAAATTTTAAGAAAAGCGACAAAACGTCGAAACGCCTGTAAGAGGCATGACACTCGATATTTGGGCCGAAACTCTTAGAATAGTCATCCCTCATCACCTTCAAGGCGTACGAGAAATTCTGGACAAAATTGAACCCTGTCGCCGAGACGTCGTTTTTTGCCGTAAAATGTAGATTATAATACTTCATACTCACTTTGTTCCACTAAATTCATGTCACTTCTACTTTTTCACGTTTGTCAATACGCATTTTGTATGATAAATATCTATAAGTTTACATTAGTAAAAATCATAAAAAAAATGAATTTTAATAATTTACTCATATTTAATACGATTTAAACTAGATCTCATTTGTCTATATCCACTTTTACATATTGACGGAAAATTAGAAGATTCTCACAATTTACGAATAGTAACAATTTTCCTTATGACGTGAATTTATTGGAACGGATGGAGGACATTGTTTGACATTTAACTTGGACATGGAGGCGCTCCACCTGCTACACACATTATAAAACAACATATGGTGAGCTATTAGTTTTGGGTTACAAACAATGTACTGCTAATGATTAGTGTCAAATTGTCAATAATTTGGGGTCAATTTTGTGAAGCGCATGCACCACAATATTCACTGTTAATAAGACAATATTTGTCTGTCAAATGTGATCTCAATTCCTAATAAACAACTAATCAACACCACAAATGACATGGAAAAGCATGTTACACAAATCTTGTTGCACTATCTTTTCCCTAAAAAAATATGTACATGATCATATTATATGATTGAATTGCATATTTGCATTTAACCCATGTTAATATAACCTAACATCTATGTACAATAGTGACCCGATTTAATCAAATCGTCAAATTATGCAAATAACATTGCCCCGTTCGACAAGCAAGCTCCATCGATCGGTATATCCCATTTAAAATAAGAGCAACAATATGTTCTAATTGACCGAAATTCGGAATACTATACTATATAAACGCATCGAAACAAAAATGCAAACATAATCCATTTATCGGATTAGCCAATCAATGCATACAATAGTGTTCCAAACCACCATCAAAAAAAATCAAGTGGCTCCAAATTGGGACAAATATCTCTCCCATTTCTCTGGTCCAATCAATCCACATGCCCATGATACAAGTATACATTCCAGTTATCCAGTCAWATTTCCAGCAAAAGATTATGGTGTATTTTCTGTTCATTTCTGTTAAAAATCTTACCTTCATTATTTTTGGGCCCCACCATAGTAGTTAGAAACTTCACTGTCCTGCAGTTGTTTTATACGTTGCCATTTCTCCTTCATGTCAGCCATTTTCCTGCATGATTTGCAACAAAATTTGCATAATCCACAACATAAAACTTACCTTGAAGCTGAACTTTCATCCATACCACCATTTGAGCAATGTTTTCTAAGGTCACGTTTTCGCAAACCGCCTTCCTCACCTGCGCAGGCAACTCCCAAAATTGCCATGGAAGGACTCACGGCTTGATTTGCAGGATGTAAGTTATCTGCTTTAATTTCTATCTTCCTTCCTTTTGTCTSTGATATACTGTCATAGACAAATAAATATGACTGAAAGTCYGAAACAGGCAAAAAWAATGCATATAACATAAKTGYTATCAATTTCAGTRTATAAAGCTGAATACATTCAGTAAGATCATCAGATAACSCATTGTCAGAAACCTGTAAACTGATATTACTTGCATTTTGTTTCYAATATGCACATTCAATCGTGCAATTAATGATGYATCTTACATTGTATTATTGTAACATTCTATGATTACAAAATCTGTTGCTTAGCTCGGACAAAAAGGTTCAACATGATTATTATAATCCGAGAACAAATGAACAATACATGGATTTTAATGAATAATTACCGATCTTTTTTGGTTTTAGGAGATTAAATCAGTTCTTGTAATGGTAATGAAGCTTTTTTTTTCTTCAATGCTAACATCAGGGAAATGCAGTCAACATCGTCGTCTGTTAGTGGTTTAGAAAAAGAAGACTTAAGAAAGCAACCACAATCATCTGTTATTCCTCATTTAGATACAACAAACAGATCAAACTTGCAATTTACAAGATCACAGCAATTTGATAAAGAGACCGACCAAGAAAGCAGATATTTTGGAGAGTTTGTGGCTCGGAAAGCTCTGCTCGATGAAGAATACTGGGTATGTTACCTTCACTTTATGCTAAAATACAAAACATTTACATCATACAAGTATTCACTCTATATTACTTAGATTATCATATAAGTTGGATGAAATGAATTGACAAACATAGCCTCAAGACCGGTATTTTCGTATCTCACACATATTGGTTGTGAACTTGTGTGTGTGTGGTAGACAGCAGCCTGGCTTCGAGCGGAAAGCCACTGGGAAGATCGTCCAAATGAAAGGTCCATATCATCTCCTTTTACAGTTTTCTAACACATAAGACTACAGATTTCCTATACCTAGTTGTAGTTAGGTTAATGAAAAGAACTGAAAGCTAAAATAACTCAATATGTTGTGCATCACTTTAATTTCCTTTGTTTGCATGAATTGCATCACCACAATTGATGATTATTTATGATAGTKTACAAGTTGCAAATGCGAATTTAGTTATTACATGTGCAGCATCAAAGATTGACACATATAGAAGCATCTTACCACCTCATATACGAACTACTCCGAAAGTGTCCTGCTATAGTGCTATTATATACAATCAATCAGATCTCAAAGATATTTAGCTGATTCTACTGTGTATATACTAAGCAATTACATTTATAAGTCGAGTAGCTTGTTTAATGTAGACTATGCAGTAATTAAACTAGAGGATATAGAATAGCCATGACGAACAAAATTAATACTAGATTAAGTGACTACGAATCAATTTTGTGATCACATTAGCTACAATGAATGCAGTACACATTTTGAAGTTAAAACTACGTTCAGAAATCATTTTAGCTATATAAGTACTGACATTGTCATTACCTTCGTGCATCAGATACGCTACCAACTACAAAAGACAATACGCAGAACAGGTAAATGTTCGGATCAGTGTAACATTATCTGCCCTGTCTACGTATGCGTTRACTTCTCCGCGGCACATTTTAACAAGACTTYTGTCTAATATTAGTTCTCTTATTMATATTTACTAGGAGTACAATGCTTTGAAAAGGAGATGCAAAGGCTATCAGGGACAACAGTGTACATGTATCATCACGGTAATTATTTATATGAGTATCAGCATCMTCAGAAAATAACACACCAATAAGGCCTTTCAAAAAAATTCGTTAGCAAGATCGTGCAGTTGTTACAATAACAAGTGATTACAGCCACAGATGATTTGTTTTTCGTTGATAGAAAAAGGGTCAGATTATACTASCAGAACTATCACATTCTACATAATCAAGACTAACTAACTGTCTTAATGCAATGCAGGTTAAGAAACAAGATAAAAACATAAGAAATACCATAATTAAAAGTGTGGTTGCCACGTTGGATTTGAGCATCCGATACTTGTTGCAAGGCGAATCATTTCCTGGGGTAACAATCATTTAACTTTCAAATACTAATATGTCATCGAATTATTAAATCAAAGCTTATTAAACAATCTAACAAAGAGTATATCTTAACATAGGAAAGAGTTCAGGCACCTCTGTTCACCAACATTGAGAAAAAGGARGCAAGCAGATATTGTTATGTTGCAAACTTATGTGTYGCGAAATCAGCTCGCCGTAAGGGTATTGCCAACAACATGTTGAAGTTTGCAATGCAATCTGCAAAATCAAAGGGTAATAATCAATATACAGGACTATCTGAAATTGAAAAGAAAATGACAAATCGGATTAKATAAGTTGATGACTACTTAACTAGCTGATAAAAATAAGAAAACCGGTTTTTTCTGCTGACTGTTGATTTTTGACATGTATCAGGTGCAGATTTGATATTTGTTCATGTTCACAGAAATAACACACCAGCTCGTCAGCTGTATCACAAATTAGGTTTTGAGGTAATACATTGAAATCCTATTACATAGAATGGCATTTAAATTGATCGTGTTTATAATCTAGATTAAGAACACGTTATACTGAAAGTTCTAAATCGCATGATCTCAACAGATAGTAGATGTTGCAAGCCTGCAGTTACAAGAGGAACAAATGTACCTGCTTTGCTGCAAAACATAAAACATTATTGGACCACATCGGCCGATACTCCATCCGATATTAAACTCAATTGTGAATTACTTTGTATATCAAACAAGATATGGTCAAATACTTCAGTACAAATCCATAAGACCGGTTATACTGTACAAAAATTGCTGCACTCTGACAAATATGAGTACAATTCTGTCAAATACAACCACAATTACTTCCGGTGATCCTAGATTCTAGTGATCACAATTCTGGCTTCTGGTTGCATGGAAATATGAAATAACACAGAGCATTGATTCATGCAAAGGTCCCGGTTGCATATCTGGCTTCTGGATATACTCCATATGTGGAGTAAGCTTCAACTCAAGTTACTCAGCAATCAGTAGATGCAATTTAATTCTATCCACCAAAAAACATTTGAAACCTGCCCGMAGGGCATCATGCAAATTTTGGAAACAACTAGCTTCTGAAAGAACGCGACACCAACTTATCTATCAACACTAGATGATTCTGCATCATCACACAGTGAATTATYTTCCRGACATCCAATATCACATGATATACTTTGCTCAGAWGGTATAACCCCGAAAGAAAATKAWCCCTGAGTTGTTACTAGAACAGATCCAAATAGAATGCAAGATTTCCAAACAGCCAAACTCTTGAATCTTAATATTCCATTAGGAAGGTTAATTTCTAGAAAAGATACAGAGACTCTGATTTCTTCGATAAGCAAAAGAACTTAATCAGACAACAAATCATCTCAGAAACAACCTGCAAAACTTCAAGATAAATCTCAAAAGGCTGCTAGCTTCCGAACTAGAGTTTCTGTGCACTGCTTCAGAATCACAAAYTCGCAGAGCCTTCCATGTCATCTTCATTATAAATGCTGCAATGATCTAATTTAAACTTATACTGTAACAWAACTRCATGAATAACCACAAGGGCCAACATTRCACTTTTATCAGTCAGGACTATCACATTCCACAATTTTTACACCRCGGTTTATTCGCCTCAGTGAAGATACACGGCGAATTCGGATTCCAAAAAAATTAACCTCGGTCCTCTTTTTCCTGGTTACACCTGTATTCCTSCTTTTTAACTTCCCTTTACTGTCATCATTYACACCTTCYTCACAGGTTTCAGGAGTCAAATGAGTTATCTGGGGTGTGTTGTTTGAGCTAAATARRTGGCTGAGATAGTAACAAGGATCGACATACCAGGGTGATATAGAAACAATTCCTTTCACCTTATACGGCTTGATGAGCCCCACAAAATCTTTTATTTCCCGGAAGCACGAGTGATCTGAATAGGGAACTGAGAAAATGTAATTATGAACCTTCTCAACRGACTTCATGTTCCAGTCAACRCGGGTCCCTTTGCTTGCCAATTCCCTTGTGCCAGAGGAAGCAACTGAAAGAGAAAATTTMTTATTTCGCTTTCCCTCAAAGGGTTTCACTACCCATGGAAGACCAGATGGCATAATTCCTATAGTCGGCCTTTGCTTGTTCAGGCCCTCTAAGGTGTTAATGCTGAAACTGTAACGAGGAACAGCTCGTACTCTTGTCAGGGAAGTCTTAGTTGTGAAGATATCTAGGTAGCCAAGAAGATGCATCGTCTGCAACCGTTCTGGCCACACCCAGATCTTTGAAAAGAATAAAGAAGACACATACGGTTAGATGACAAAGATAGAACCCATTGGTAAGGAAACATACAACTTTTAGATGCATTTTACCTTTTGCATTCACTTTCAGACGACAAATATTATATATAGTCCAAAAATTGATGATGGCWTATCTAAGAATTGAGAGASAATTATACACTAACTGTTGCAAGTTACACACATAGTACTACAAATTCTTTCAAACTTTCCACCAAAGTTTTCAAAAACATACCCACTTTCAAAATTGGGATGACATGCTATACTTATAGCTTTGAGCTTTTTGATAATTTACCCCTTCCCACAACAGATATTCCTTATGATGTTTTGACTCAGATATCCATTTAGGTCTCGCTTGGTATGGGGGTAATATATTAAGAGGGTAATAAAAGTCAAATTTTAGAAAACTAAAAAGAATTGGGAAGAAAACATGTGAGTTAAGATGGTGATAGAAGAATAATTACATTTTTTTTGTGACTAAAAAAGGGAGAAGTAGGGTAATTATTACCCCAATATGAGGGTAACAAATACCCTAGTGTGGAGGAGGGTAACTATCTCCCCCCAAATGAGGGTAATAGTTCCCCTTTTACTCCCACCACCACCTCATCTCTTTATTTTTATCTCTAAACACCTTTGTTTTCTCATGTTTGACTTTTATTCCCATTAATACATTACCCCATACCAAGCGAGGCCTTACTGTGAATGTCCAACTAACTTCTTGATTTGGCCACTAAAGATATGAAGCTCCAGGTGAATAAAATAATATGGATATCATTGCAAAATTCAGAACATGGAACTTAGAAGTAAAGAAAATTTTAATARTWGATYCRTATTTCTAGTAGAGYATTCCAAAGACTATTTCTGGAAAATAACCTGGGAAGRRATACATTATCAAATACTCAAAAGGCATGAAGATAACTACTAACGAATTGATCACGCATGCATCTTTCTCACTTGGGAAYCAAAAGGCATTACAAAAATGATGAGGCARAAGTCACCACTAACGAATTGATCACACATCTTTCTGACACRATGMAAAATGACATKYAGGTGCGCATCATARTAATATCCGATCTAAAAGTTAACTTTAACAATTTCAGATGCTTTCCCTCGTAATTTTTCCMCTCCAATAAAATGGGAATRTRGAATCAAGCAACTTCATGAAAGTATACAAACCTTAATCTTTAGGMCTTGTGCAATCTGAAGCAACAGATCTTCTTTACCYAGAGAGTCAATACCAATGATAATGTCATGCTCTGGGTGWGAGGCTATGATCTCTATAACCTGCAAATCAGATTTTTCAAGTTAATTACAAGTGAAATTATTATTTAAAACAATTCATTAATCAGTTAAGCTCCAACAAATTATTCTAGCAGTTATCACAGCAATTTTAAGCCAATTTTTACTCAACCTAGGGTGCTCTGTCAGAATATTATATAAAGGGAAGGAAAATATCAATCTGATTTAGTTGAATTCAATCTAGAATAAACAAGATGACAATAAATAAAAAGTATAAATTGAATCATTAGAAATTCTAATGACTTAACAGCTTTCTGCTTGAAAAAGCAGGCAATATAAGTTTTATAACTTAACAGCTTTCCACTTGAAAAAGCAAGCAATATAAGGTTCAGACATCGCTCAAACCAAAGTACTGTAAAAGATTTCGTCCCTTGTAAATATCTAATTTCCAAAGTTCTATGCTGAATCACTAGAAATTCTAATAATAAATAATAATTCAGCTTTGAAGAATACAAGTACCTGCTGAGTAGCAACATCCCGTGTAGGAAAACAATATGCAGGATTGCAGTAGGTATTATCCAGGTAAAGGACATCAACATTTGCACCATTGAGAGCATCMAGGAGCATGTTCCTTGCTTTCATGGACCTCTCGCCGGTTTCCCAACGAAAATCACCAGTGTAAAGCACGTGTCCAAAATCACCCCTAAACAAGAACATGACAGCACCTGTTCATAAGAGTTACACGAAAGAAATCAAAATCTCAAGCAAAAAAATAAACTTCTGTTTACGCGTTGACTTCTAGTTCATATTTACACCAAATCAAAAAGATCATATTTGACTTCTGAAGTCAAACCTAGTACCATTGCCTATCTATTTTTCAGGACAGAATTCATTTTCAAGTAGGATACGATTCAACTCCAATGATCAATGATTCTGTGAAACCTCGAGTTTCTTAACGCATCAAAAGACATTAAACTTCTTCAGCGCTTATTTTGGAATATCCAATGTTGCAAAATAAAGTTACATAATATACTGTCAAAGTGATTAGTACCTTCGAGCAAGCAATAGTATGAAAATTAAGTTATTATACATTCGAAGAGCAAACCTCAAACAACAATTCAACAATTTGATCTCACCACTTCCACAATAAACATATACGAAGTACTTCATATTAGGCAATGACAATTATGATGCAAAGAATTCAATTACCGCTTAAAACCATGCCGAAAAAGATTTCTCTCAAGCCGAATTACATAGCTATATTACTAATTAACATAATCACTTCCAAACTTTTTTTTATGAAAAATACTTCCAAATTTACAGTTGCTGAAGAAAACACAACCTCAAAACCTAATAGCATACTCATTTTCAATAATTACTTTTGATCAGCAAATCACACAAGTTCAAAAATAAAACACAGCCACATCTGAATAAATCACAATTCCAGATTCTCATAGCGCATTTGCTTCCAATTAACTTACAGCTGATGAAGAAGAGAACAATACCAAAACAATCACTTCAAGACTTACAGTTGTCGAAGAAATCACAATCTCATAACACAATCAATTCCAAACTTACTCTTTGACAAACAATGAATTCGAAAACTGAAACAAAATTCAACCAATTCCGAAATTACTAAAACAGTGACTTCCAAACTAAGTGTTGATGAATAAATCAAACAAATTCTATGATCTAGTAACACAATCACTTCCAAACCAGTAATCGACGAAGAAACCACAATTTCAGAAAATCACGCAGAATTCAACAAATTCCAAAATCTACTAGCACAATGACTTCAAAAACGCGCGCTGATATATAAATCAAAACACTCTATAATCTAGTAGCACAACCACTTCCGAACCACAATCAAAAAATGACGCAAAAATCATACCAGGACAGTGAAAAGCGTCAATAGGCATGAACTCGATAGARGCAGGAGCGCCAGAAGAAGGAGAGAGAAGAGAGAGACGATGCCAGACGCCGATTTCGACGATTCGAAGRGAGGAGAAGTCGAAATCGGGGAATTTGAGAGGGAATAATTTGGCGGAAATGCGAGAGCAGAAGAGAGGACCATGAGACCAGGAAGAAGAGAGACCTTTGGTGTGATCGGAGTGAAGGTGTGTTAGGAAGTATGCTTGGCTTCCTCTCGCCCAACGATCTACTGATATCATTCCACCTTCCATTGATTGATTGATTTGGTGAACTTGAGTTTCTGCTATTTCTGGGTTTAAACTTTATTGATGATGATGATGATGATGATGATGATGATTGTGGTTTCTGAATGTGAGAGTTCAGTTTTTGGGTTTTCGCGCCTTCTTTTGGGAACCAAAATGAGATCTTACTTACTTCACATTACTAGCTACACTTGCAAATTTACGTATTTATATGCAATTTTTTGCAAATTTACGTATTTATATGCAATTTTTTTGGAAAAGAGAAAGACAGAGAGAATGGAATAATGGGATCCGTGTGAGAGGAAAGAGATAGAAATAATCTTTTGCTCAAAAAGAAGTGTAACGAGTAATTTAAAACTTTCATAAATAGAAACAAAAGTGTAACGCATAATTCRAAACAAAAATGAATTGAAAGGAACTAAACTGAATTTTTATGAGGCATAGAAATTAGAAAATGAACTGAACTAAGGACCTTAGTGCAAACATTTGAGGACCGGGTGTGAGTTTCATCTAAAAATACAATATTTAAGTTTGTTTCGCTCTCACGTTTTCACGTGCAGATCGAACCAGACCGGAATAAAGACGATCACAATAGCACTATGCATTACACGTTACTACTCATAAAAATATTTTGATTACTTTGTGCATTTAACACTTTAAACTACTTTTGTAATTACATGCAAAATAATTTACTACATCGAGTTAGAAAGTGCAAAAACACAAAAAATGAGAGCTTATTATAACGAGTTAAACTATGCAACGGATAGAGCATACTTAAACGAAGTTAAAATGAGAGCTTATTGACACAACTAATGGCCGTCATGTGGAATTGTGGACTTGTTGAACAAGTTTTATACATGAAAATTTTCAAGTTAAAACACCAAGGTGTAGGATGCAGTGCTAATGTTACTTTTTACCAGTAAGAAATACTCAAATTTAACAATTAAGTACAAGTGATATCAAAGAGCATAAAAGCAACTRATGYTAATAAGATAACCACCAATAACATCCCTCTTACAAGTCCCATCCACGATATGCGCAAAGAAAAACCTGTGCATACTGCATAATATGTTCGAGTTCACCAAAAAAAAATAGCAACTTACTAACTATATAATCCCAGTTTCTTGATCATTGGACCAACCGACCAAAAATGGCTAACCTATACATAGACTACCCCTCCGCTGATGAAAAAAGGGAAGGAAAAACCGAAAATATCAACAATTGCAGCAGCCACAAAATTGCCAGAAGAATGGGTTAGTGCATTTACATTGAAATCTAATATGACGGGAAGGCTGCCCTCGCAAGATGAAAAGTTGTAGACAACCAATCCAGGAATCAATAATATCCTTGTTGGAACTCTGGCCTCTCAATGTGCTTGAGAATAGGAGTCAGCTTCAACCCAACAATGTGGAGCTTTGAGTTTGAGTGACCTTCCACGAAAAAATTTGAAACCTGTCGAAAATGCATCATRCAGATATCAGACTATTAGGGTGACTAAGCAGCAGAAAAACCTTGCTGACAAATAATCAAGTTAAAAATTTAAAACATTCCAAGAGACCAAGAGTTCCTAATTTCAATCGATAACCATATGTATCTTGGTGCAAGGTAATCGATAGCTAGATGCAGCCATGCGGATGCAGAGACTTCAGCATAATTTTCTGTCGTCAACAAGCAAGAACCTTCAACCTTGATAGTTGATACAATAAACTAACCAGCCTCAAGCTAGGTACCATCCTCGACTCTCRAGGGGAACACAAAAGATTTCAACCCAATGGCCAATAGGCAAGAGTTCTATTTTGGGACATCCAAAAATAAGAGGTCATTCTAAAAACTTACAATGGGAGCTACTCTATGGTACCCCAACTCAATTTCTCTTAACCTTGATGTTTTTTCCTTTTCAGGGATAAAGGGCATGACAATTTCCTTCAGCTCATTCTCAAACAAGCACAAAAATAACCAAACACACATCTGACAGTCATATATGCTCAAGGTAACTGAAATGCATGCTGATAGTCTATATAATTACAAGTTATGTACAGAGAAGTACGTACCTGTGTGCAACCGAAAAGATTGAGCAATCTCAAGGATGAACAGTTGTCTGCAATATATCCCAGTGCCTCATCTGTAAGACGGCGACACCATGACAGATCCAAACTCTCAAGATTTTTGCAACACTTAGCAAGAGAAAGAGTAGTATTCTGGCCAACCTGTTAGAACTAGCAAATTCTGAGAATCCTAACTATTCATGGGATCTTCATTCAACAAAGATAAGCAAAAGACAGAGCAAGCAGCAAAAAGTTAGCATGATACCTTATTGACATAATTAAGAGATAATTCTGTCAGACTTCTACCTTTTTCTTCAAGGAACGCAGCAATAGCATCATCACTGTGAAGAAAGGGTGAACAAATCAGGGAAATTGTCCCAAGTAATCTACCAAAATGCTTAAAAATAAAAGAAACTGTATAATCAYGCACAGAACTAACAAAGTCACTGATCAGGGATAAGAAAAGTATATTTGACACTAAACATCCTTTATAGGGTAGTAATGTTGAATCAGGACTCAAGCCTCCTATGATTACCAGAAAGAAACAATGATAAACAATTAACATAGTTCAGCTAAACTTTCCATAAGAGCATGTTCTAACTCTTCTAAGATACCAGTACACATCCTTCAAGTACCTTAGAAAGCCTTGACCTTGAATCTTTTACATTAAGGCAGCTAACACACAATTAACAATACTTAATGCAGACGGCAACACACAAGCAAAGCAAGCAGCAAAAATGAAATAAAAAAACAAGGAACATTTGATTTAAATAATGCAACCTTTAACCCATTAGCGACTAATAAGCTAACCTTTTATTTATTCCCCATGATTACAATCTTTGTAAACAATTTCACATAGTGGGTAAAACTTACCTTCAATCTGCTAAAGAGGTTAGAACTCAATAGTTGACTTATATCCCTCCAAATTTTCGTTGACCCTCCCTCTACCGTTACATTCAGGAAATAAAAAATCAATCAATCAAAGCCTTATTCCCATAAGTGGGGTCGGCTAACATGAACCAAATGTGATTATTCCGGGAGGTCATCTACATAAATTTTCCTCCTTCACTCCCTACGATCGAGTCTCATCCGCTTGTAAATCCAATAATTTCAGATCCTTTTTAACTCCTTCCCACCGAGTCATTTTCAGTCTCCCTCTACCTCGTTTAAAATCTCCTTGATCCCACTTTTCCACTCTTCGCACCGGTGCCTCTTGAGGTCTTCGTCTTACAAACCCAAACCAACACAAACGATTTTCACTTATTTTGCTTACAATATCTGCAATACCAACTTTCTCACGGATAACTTCATTTCTGATTTTATCCCGTCRAGTATTCACACACATTCATCTCAACATCCGCATCACGGTGACCCCTACCTTTTGAATATGCTTTTTCTTGGAGGCCCATTATTCTGTGTCATAGAGCAATAATTTTCCCTTCAACCTTAGAGGAATGCTTCGATCGCACAAAACACTAGTAGTCGCCCACCATTTAAGCCATATCTTAATCCGCCACCACTTCACCTCCTCACTGTTTCCACCATTATTGCAAATCATACCAATTCTCATCAATTCATTGCAATTGCATCAAAATTCTTGCAAATTGATGGAACCCTGAGAATTTGTCTTGGTCTTGTTTGTACAACCGCATCTCCACCATAGTTGTAGTAGACAGACCCTCTCCCGTTTGAAGAAGTTAGTGAGTCAAAGATTGTCTTCCCCTTGCCTTGTTTTGATCATTTTGAATTTTTTGGGAGATTTTTAAGGAATGGAGGTGCGAAGGATTCAGTATTTCAATGGGGAAGGCAGAAGAATTAAAACCGGGATTGTATAAGATTTGCAGCTCATATGACCATTAAAACCGGCTAAAGTAAGTTGGTAACCTGTTTTACCCACTCTAGGAATWTGTTTACAAAGGTTACATTATTGGAGAATAAATGGAAGGTTAGCTAATTATTTTTGAATGGGTAAAAGGTTGCATTATTTAAATCAAATATTCCAATAAAAAACCTAAACCTGAACAATCCTTCCAATCTTTAAAAACTACTCGGATCCTACCACAAAAAACTTAAATTATATAATTAAGATAAAAAATTAAAGTAAAAAGTCTGAGATGAATAGCTAATCCAAGTAATTTCTGTATTTTGTAGTGTGAATAGCACTTGCAAGAGGATGCCTCTAGAAAATCAATTGTTGCAGCTTAGTGCTCAAGCTAACAGTTTTACTTGTTTAAAGCCTACAAAACAAACCTGGAACTAGGTTGAATTACCATATCCAGGTTATGCACATTTAAACTTCAGCCATGCGCCCATGCCTGGCTCATCTCAGCTATAAAAGACTACGGACTATAGGTGCCAAAGAAAGCACTATATGTGACAGCACCGACTAGGACCATTAGACCTTCGACGCAAGCAGTAGCAAAGGTAGGAACAAACTGTTATAACATATAGCATTAAATAATATCCCCAAGATGGTGGTGCTATAAACTAAAACATTAGGTCATTCTTGAGAAAGACTTGGAAATGCAATTGCTCGATATAATTACTACACCGCATATTAGGCTGAGGCCATATATTTCAGATAGCCTGACTAACTGAAAACACTTYTGCRGTACGTATTAAGCAGGACAAGCTTAGACATCCTCTAGCCAACACTAACCCCAAGAAAAAGATTCAACCAAAAGAAAATAATAAATCAAATTGTCCTCTCTTGTTCATATAAATAAGTGTGAAATTGCATGACCCTATAATCCTGGAGTGACATAGAAATGAACATAATAGAGAGCAGTTCAAAGTTCACAAAGAGGACGATGTTATTATGATGCAACATCAGTATAGGATCAAGCATCAAAATACTGAAGCACTTGTATAATTAACCTGAATCGACAGCGACGGAGTTCCAGTTTTTTAAGTTCACAACAGCCATTCGTCAAATATGCCATGCCAGTATCAGTCAATTTTCCCAGTTGGCTAAGATCAAGGACACGTAGCTGAGAACAYGTTTCAGCAATGACTTTCAAAGAATAATCAGTCAACTTTCTGCATAATAAAAAAATGTAGGTAGGTCATAAAATGTTATAAAAAGTCGCACAATCAGAGTATATTGCCAGATATATTTGACAAAAGGCATAGTGAACTAAGATGATAGAAGAAACTRCAAGAAAACAGAAAAGCACAGGTGCCATAGATAGAGACTTACACACACTCAGCTAATATAAGCACCTTYATGTTCTGACCGTTTGAACAAATAAATTCCCTGATAAATTTGTCAGAAATACTGACCATGCCCTTCAGTGACAGCACTTCCAAACTTTTCATGCGCTTGAGCAAAGGAAGAATACGCTTTGCATCTAAATTGGTGCAATTATCCAGATATAGTTTTTCCAAAATGGCCCCTAGTAAAGTAGCAATGCTATCAATGCCAAAATCAGATAGAAGAGAGCAGTCACTGAGATTGAGAGATCTGAGGGCAGGAGCAGATGAAATGAGTGTAGCAAGCCCGRCATCTGACATACGGCAAGCGCCTCTCAGAGAAATAGAGGTCAGTGCTGACAACTTTTTTGATGTTAGGACCTTTTTCAATGAAGCGTCAGATACACAGTGTCCGCTCAGGTCAAGTTGTAATACCTGATGTCACAAAAGGGATATGCCCATTACAATTACAATAATGTTCAAATGGAAAGATATTAATAAACAGACCACATGYTTAAATGCTTTTCTTCCCCTATGAAAAGTGCCAGGGAAAAAAACAAATAAAAAAGTACTATGCAATGGAAACAGATAGCTCTAACAAACCCAGCAATTCGTGTACCCAAAGCTGAGTTGAGCTTACTAGAAAATCAAATGAAAAAGTTTCAGAGGCTTGAAGAAATTCAATATTGCTTGGCACCAGCATGTACAATCTTAGGAGCAGAAGAGCTACTCAATATCCTCCTCCATGAATTACTAATAATGCAGGGAAAGGTAAAATCCTCTGGGGAAACCTCAAAACAACCATTTAGGCGAAAAACAAGTGCACGCTGACTACAAACAGGTGGGATTGTTCGACTTCATATTCACAAGTCAAACAAATGTAACATGGCAACATGCTATCAATGATAATTTATCTAGACGGTCATGGCTTAGATTCCAAAATTATTGGAGTATACTGTATACCCATCTCACAATAATGTCTAACTTTGACTCCATTTCAGAAATAAATGGCACAAATACAACYGAAATCATAATTACTTCCTCCSAAAGAGAAAARGTGYAACAATTGAATACTTTAWACCTCACAAATACTTCGAAATAACACTCAATTGTTGCCTTATTTCTGTTACAGAAGAAGTAGAACAAGCATATGGCAGAACATACTATCATTCCAATAATGTTCTGTTCAGCAGCAACTTGCAACTTGCAACTTGCGACTTGTGAGAAATCTCAAATCACAAATGAAAGCTAACTACACATAAAATTCCAACAGCATTTTAAAATTAACTGGAAAGAAGAGCAGGCAGGGCAATGCCAATGTATTACCGTTAAGTTGCTGGTATCACAAGCCTCAAACGATTTCTCAAACACGCGCTCCTCCATCCACGAACAATCTGAGAGGCGAATCTCTACGGGGCTATACTCGAGAAGAAGATCAAGGAAATGTGGATTCATCTTTCTAGAATCACAAAGCATCCGAGTAAGCTGGTTCTTCAATGCATCAGGGACACAATACAACGAACTGATTGCATCAACATGCTGCGAAAGGATATCCAGGCACAAATTTTTCAATTTCGGGGSAGCTTTCTTCCCCGACTCAGGGTCTTTATCACTCTTAGGAACCCAWKAAACTAAAGGAAATTCTCCCTTCTTAGAACCCGGGTCTTTAGCTTGCGATTTCAAGTTCTTTTCTCTATCTCTAAAGACCTTCAAGGCAGTCGAAAACGGTCCAGGCCAATCTTCAACATTGCCAACTGGTTCTTCTGCTTGAGGCAATTCATCTTCATCTTCATCCTCATCCTCATCCTCAGAAACCACAGTATTTGCTACTTCTTCTTCTTCTTCAGCCTTGTAATGAGCAAGCCTCACCGCATTTTGTTTCGCTATCCTCTTGAATTGGTCCCTAACTTTATTTTTCCTGTCCTGATCAGTGATCTCCTTCAGCATTTCATCCATTTCCATGCTATCCCCATCACTCTCCATTTCATCCCTTTCCATGCTATAATAATCCAATGATAAATTCAAATCAAAATCAACCAAACTCGAATCGACACCCGAAGCAACACCCTTCCCCTTCTCCTCCCACGTAAACCTCCTCGGCGGCCAACTCCGCAATCCTTCGTCACCAATCCGAATTCCACCCGAATTCTCATTCTCTCTCTCCACTTCCAACGCTCTCGCAATTCCACCACCATCATCTTCCTCAATCAAAACGCCTTTTCCTTTCCTCAACCTCGCATCACACTCACTCTCCTCCACCGCCAAACTCCTCCCTAACCTCGTCGCCGACCTCAACCGCAGACTCAAATCCAACTCCACCCCTTCCCCTTCCATTTCCACTTCCACACCATCGGACGACGATGACGTCACCTTCCTCTTCTCCTCGTCCAAAACCCTAACACAACTCTCCTCCACTTCACCGTACTGAACTCCAACGCCATTCACATCATCAACGCGCTCATTTTTCTGACGCTTGTTCCCGCCGGAGCTAGGCCGCGAAACGAGCCCATCAACTCCGTCGGAATTCATCCTGGAAGCGAGACGAGGACTCCGGCGTGGAGCAGACGACGGAACAACACGCGTCGAATTCCGACTCGAATCAGCGCCGAAATTGTCGGAATTCGGTGTTGAAATGGCCCGAATCCCCGATTTTTCGGAGAATTTGGAGGGAGTTTTGGGTGGGATAAACCCTAATTCGAGGGTTTTGGAAGATGAAGAATTTGGTGATGATAAAGGGGAGATTTTGCGATTCCTGAGAACTGGCATTTCCGAGATTAAAAGGGGATTAAAGAGGAACTTAATAGGAAATGAAGGAGATTACGACGGTTTTTAGTGTTAGTGTGATATTAGCGTGAGTGAGTGAAGCGTGGTAACGGCTGTAAGAGAAGTGTGAATATTTTTTGGGGGGTTTGTTTGTTTGTTTTTTGGGTGGAAAGATGGGAAGCTTCCGAAGCACACTTGCTTTTTCCCGCTCTTTTTTGGGGGGTTTATGGGAGAGTATAAGTGAGCGTTGTGTCCTACTTCACTCTTATGTTCGTACGAATTTGTAATATGGTATGCGACTTAAAAATAGAGTCATTTGTCTTTGAGTTAGGTACAATGTACGGTAGCTTCTCGGGAGAACGCGGTGATGACTGATGACTTCTATTTTCGATTTCAGTTCAAATTTACTAAGTTGAGAGTACTCGCATTATGTTTGATATGAGTATTCAATGTCTTTTGCCCTATGGCATCGAGGGTTTCCCCCTTGAAACCTAGAGGGTGGGTAGATGAAACTTGAAAAAGTATTGTGGTTTTACCATCATAGTGATAAACATGCTCTATTTTTTAYATTTTTTGGCGGGAGGTTGTTATATAAGTGCAAGTCTGTGTACATGACTCATTAGAGTTTGTTCTTCCCTCGAGAATAGCCTGACTATTGTCGATTCTAGTACAGTGTATTGTCTTGCGATCGATCTTTAGCCTTGAGACCTATCTTAACTATGACAAGTGATTATATGCCCCCACATAACTGGTTATGATTGTCCTCTTTGGATCATCATAAAAGTGTACATAGTGGTGTGTACTGTGTATATTATGATTTGCCCAAGTCATGGCACGCTTTGCTACCCTTTACGTACATGACTAACCATAGAAAACTTAATACTATTGCATTCAATTTTTATGTGCTACTATGTTGTTTCATCTACTTTTGCATTTGCATTCAATCTCGTTTAAATTCGTGAACCGTGATGATGTTGCTCAAAGCTCGAATATCGTGTGTTATCCCACTCCCCTTCTAATTTAGCTCTTTTATTAAGTAATGATGTATTAGGAGTTGCTTAACTAGCTTTGCCACGACTAGTACATTTAGTAGCTAGTTCTGTTTGGGTGTCTCTTCGAGACTTTGTGTCTCTTCGAGACTTTGTGTCTCTCCTTTGCATTAAAAAAAAAACGTGAACCGTGATATATATTTATTTCAACATCCATGTTCATATTCACATTCGGATCGAAGCCCAAATTCATGACTCATCTCCACATTCATGAACCATGTTTATTCATAGCCCAAATTCAAATCTCAATTCACATTCAAATTTTTCCATCAATAAATCTCAATCCACATTAAAATATTTTGTACCTTACGTTCGTATGACTCAAAGGTTTCCCCCTCGGACCCAATATCAAGCTCACAAGAGGACGCATTATTAAACAAGTGAAGGAGAGTTTATGATTGAAGTAGTTCTACTAGGGTTGAGATGCGGTGAGGGTTGTGAAGATGTGATGTACACACTACGTATGATTATGTAAAAAAGCCCGTGATACATGGTATGCTTCCCCTCTTATAACGGACCTCTCTAATTGTTCTACTAATCTATGTATTACTAGTATATAAATATGGAGTTTTAAACTTCTTTCAAAGCGCAACATGTGTCGTTTTATATGGTTGACATGTGTCATTTTTTGTACAGAGTAGTTATATATATTTGTGTCTTTTATTTCATGTTTATGCGACCACTAAACTTTTCTTATCCCTTCATTTACTTTATGTCTTTTCATGTTTTATCCTTTCATCTTTCATCTTTTCATTTACTTTGTTAGCTTTGAGTGTTGTATTTATATGTCGTCTTTTTTTCACGTAAAATCTCGTACATACAAGTTACCTTCCAAGTTAGTTATTAATTTTTTTATCCCTCCATTATTCAAGATTAAAATTTTCATCCTTTAATTTTGTAAGTTTTTTTTCGATTTTCATACAAAAAGTCGCATGATAATACCAGAGCACGGCAAAAAATATGTCTGTCAATCAATATTTTTAACAATTCCTAAAATCAAATGTAATATAAAATAATACAACCCCGAACAATGCTAGCAAAAAAAACTAGTTGGTTTAAAGAGTGGGTTGTGTGTACTATGAAAATGTGCAATGTCAAGGAGTGGTGGGATTTATTTTGGGAATATGTTGGAAAATCTGGTTAACTCGAAATGAGGGTTCACTAAGAAAGTGACAGCCTTTAACCAAAGAGGAAGTCTGCGGTCAAATCTGGTCATGGCTATTCCTAAAGCACAGGGCTAAATCATGCGAGTAGTAAACGGGGGAAAATTTTTAAGGGTCTTTTTACAAACAAGACCACCAAAGTAAACAAAAGTCAATCAATTACGTGCCCTTTGATCTGCCAAGTATGAAAATTGATTGCCAAATCATTATACAGTCAACGCAAAATCATTAAATCAATTTTCTATTATTTTTTAAAAATAAATTTTTAAATAAGTTCTTCCTAAATTTGTTTTATGTGACAATCAAATACAAAAATTGAGGAGAGAATGTGGACCATTAGTTGGTTATATTTATGGAGACCAATAGGAGGGGAGTATTGGGTGAGTGTATGTGGGGCCTACATACACTAAATGTATGTGTAGCCTTACGCCCTTACCCAACAAAAGTGAGCCACCATTGAACAACCACCATTAATGTTGACGAAAGAAATTTCATGATACATATCTATCTGCTTTCTCGTCAAAAAACTAAAATAATTTATTTTTCACTTCTATACGTTTTTAAAAATCGTGTTATTCCACAAAAGTATCATGCAATCATAGAATACTAAACAACAACACCGGCACACCGCTTCTCGAATCATTATCTTACAAGGCTACAATACCTACATTCCTTTCTCCTACAATTATTATTTCTGTGACTTAAAATATAACTAAATAAAACTGTATTAGTGATTATATATAATGACTAATTTCTCAAAGCCTTGCTACATTTCATAAATTGAGGACGTTGTTGACTTTGATTGTATTTATTTATAAACACCGATAAAAATATAGTCAAATGAATATTACTACTCTATATTAATAGTATATAAAAAAAGAGTTTAATTTGAAATACTCCGTATGACACTTCCGCATTTTTCAACTAAACTTGATTTATTATTATTTTATTTATTTATTTTTAATTTTTAATTTTTTTTTTACAAAGACTCAACATGTGTCATTTTTTTGTACTTATATTTGTTTAGTCATTGCATATTTTCATGAGTGTTGAGCGTCTTTTATTTTTTCATTTACTATGTCATTTTCTTCTACTCGTTTCGTCCGATCCTTTCATGTTCCTACGACAGTTGATCTTATCTTATCTTTTTATCTACTCTGTGTCATTTCATCTTCAATCTTTTTATTTACACTGTAACCCTTGAGTCCTATATTTATATGTAAACTAGAGGTGTTCATTATAAGCTCGACTCGCTGGCCCGGTCCAACCTACCCGAAAAGTGAGGGTTTGGAAAATAAAAAAACTCGTTTTTAGCTTTAAAAAACCAGACCCGGTCCGTAAAAGCCCGCTAAACCCGTTCTTTTTGAGCGGGTTTGGGCAAGATTTTTTATATACAAGCACGGCACGAGCCGCTCATTTGATCACCTCTAATGTAAACCACATAACAAGATTCTTTTCGGGTTGATTACTGTTTTTTCCTCCCTATTATTCAAGTTGAAAATTTTAATCATTTTTATTTTGTACTTTTTTTAGTTTTCATGCAATTGAGTCGTACGATRGCACCAAAATATAACAAYACATTCAAATYTGCATACACAAAGCAGTATCSGAAAACRACAAGAAAGATACTTGCCAATCAACACTCTTACATTTTCCCAAAGTTACAAATTTATGTTTTTCTTACACAGAAGTATAATTTTTTGTGTGTAACACCCAGTTCACCATTTGGACTAATTCGATCGGAATTCAATTCTAAGTAGTTACGTTCTAGTCCTCAACACGACTTAATATGTTATAATAGTGCAAGTTCGAGTAGTACGAGGCTTTTCGCAGGAATGAGCTTTGAATAAAAACAAAACAATTGTCAAGTTGCCGAAATCATCAATTTTTGCCGATAAATCAAATTATGATGATCACCTCTAATTTTTCATCTCCAACGAGTAGTTAATTTGTTCTAGAAATTTGCATGAGACGTCAAAGAGGTGCACCCTTCCTACAATTCGTATTCAAGATTTTTTCCATACCCAAGACTCGTCAAACTTCAATTAAAAGCCGTAAACCATACACTTTTATGATTTAACCACTCACGTCAAACCCAATCGGTTAAAAAGAGAGAAGAAATTCTTTGAAGAAACAATGATTAGTTGTCAAAATTCAGACACTATCATACTTTAACCGCGTTTCTCTCACCAACTACAATTCGCTGCTTTTTTTCATACTTTCAACCTTCATTCTTCTCATTAATGGTGATCTTCTCTCTCTGCTGCTTCTCCATTAAATTTTCCCACTAAAAAAACAGAATCAAAAATAAAAAAATCCCGCTTTTTCCTTCTTTAATTAGATTTGATTCGATGAGTTTCCACCATCATCGCAGCAGCTCAAGCGACAATGGCGTCCCACAAATCGTCAACAGCCCTCGCTTCTCCAGCTCCATGACACGCAGAGCTCCTCCTTCAAACGCAACAACAACACAGGTGACGTCACCAGCAACGTCAGCGCCACCTCAACAAGCGGCGTCACTTCGCCCAACAGCACCTCCAATGTCGGAACACGGTCGTCAGCCCTTTCACCCACCACGAAATCGATCTCATACTCAATCGCCCATCCGAATCCGCCAACTTGCCCATTTCGGAGAACGGGTTTGATTCGTTTGTCGAAAGAGGAATGCCCATAATACTCATTTGGTTGCTCAGTCATCGCGCTAAGAAGCATTATTCGAGTAGTATTCTTGGATCTGCTACTGTTGGGGGTGTTGTTGAGCTTGGTTTTAGAGAGAGAAAGAGATTGGGTCAATGGATGTTCTTCTTCTTTTGTGGATTGTTTATTATTGGGTGTTTTTGAGGATTTTGAAGTTGGTTTATTCGGATCTTCTCTTCATTCTTCGATCACTCTGCTAATCTTCATTGAGGTAAATTTGCTTTATTTTGCTGCTTAGTTAGTTTATTGCCTTTTTGTAGTTAATAACTTCTAAATTCAAGTATTTGAAGAATTGTTAGTTGTTCTTAGATTATATGATTGTTTGTTGGTTATTAGTATAGTATGATTTGATGAGCTGAAAATTAAAGGTTGGTTTGTTTTTTTAAATCATACTAATATGTTTTGCACGCTTACTACTAAAATGAACTTTTTGTATGACATATGATAGTTTGGATTAGGAATGGTTGCTTTTCTTTGACTCATGCTTCTTCTTTATTACTCTTGTTGGCTTAAGTATTTGTTGCTCTGTACATCATGGATGTTGTTACAATTTGTTAGTTGTGGCTGTATACATCATATGATCATATATCTTGTGTGAAACTTCGGCCTTTTGATAGTCCCTTTCGCGTATGTAAGTAGCCTTTTGGTATAAGCCACAGATATCAAGTTCAGTTCAGGCATGTGATGCATAAGTCATCCTATGATGTAGAATTAGAATAGGTATATTATGTGCATGATATGCAAACTACAGGACTTCATAACATGGTGTACTAGCGAAAGTAGTTTACTCTATGGAGTGGTATCTACAAGGAACGTGAGCATGGTGAAGTATGCGAAATTGGACTTACCTAAGGAGCGGTAATCTTTTTGTCTATGTATGAGTGCTGAGTGAAAGTTAGTAACATATTAAAATCCTTGATATTAGTCGTATAATTACTTCAAATTTAGTCATTTGTTGGGCAGTTTTGGATGGGAGATTAAGGTAATAGCAAGTAGTGGAGCATAGGTAATAATAAGTTGCACAAGGGAGTATTCGCCTGTCTTGTAATGAATTGATGTTCTACAAATGGGGCAGGGTAGTGAAATTTGGATGAGGCTGAGAAAAAGGTTTCCAGGACAAAACATCTCTATTCTCAGTTCAACATTTYTCTATTATCAAAAGTTCAAAACTAGGATACTTTCAGAGGTGATGTCTAGCTCTAGAGCTTTCTATCCGGACAAGTTTCTCACTGAAGTAATGGACTATGGCATATGGTTATATGATGGGAGAGCATCTCTTCTCCGAATTCCAACAATCTAACCTAACTATATTAGCTTTCTATCCGGACAATCTAACCTAACTATATTAGTTATGGCTAGCAATGCTGCCTTCATGGCCACTGTCCATAGGTTTRAGTACCTTTTATTCTGTAATGTCATTGGCCTAGCCTATGTAGATATGTCGGTAGAGGGACAATACTTGCTTTGGAATTAAGCCTTTTGCAACTCATATTACCCCGAAATTTTGCATGCACCCTATGAACCCCCCACCAAAGTTTGAAGTCTTTCACCGACGGGGCCCGGGAGGGCAAAAAAGTGGATTATACACTTCGATTTTGGGCTGTTTCGGTGACCATTTCAATTTTGCTTAAAATTTCTCCAACACCTTAAGAGTCATGGGGGATGCCCCCCGCCAACTTTCAAGCCCAAATGTTGAGTGTCGCCTCCAATGCGCGTTTTGATGTCKGTTAGTTCAGCCATTTTGTGGCCTTCGAAACCTCATCATATCTCTTAGTTTTTGGCCCCAAATTTGGTGTGACAACATTATATGGTTGTGGGAACCAACTACAAACTTTTTGGCTCTTTCAAGAAAAATCGGTTTGGAAACTTCATTTTTCGTGATTTAGTGTTTGCTTTGAACATTTAAACTGAAAAATATAGCTCATCTCTGTTGATGTGTGCAAAGCCAATTACATTTGATGTAGAAGGAAAAAAAAAACTGTGTCTCAGGCTCTCAGCCATTGTCTATTTACCTTATTTCTATTACTGTACTAATTTTACATGGACTTGTCACACAACACGTCCTTTGTGACTGTTGATATCATAATTTTCTTTGTTCCGTTTCCCTCCTATAAGGCCTAACCATTTWAATGTTATCATAATAGGTTCATTCTGGCTCCCAAATACTCCAATACAAGACAGATGAAACCTTTCCTGATTACGGCTATAGAGGGGTAGATGGCAGGGGGGAAGGTGGTGACATTGAACGGACTTTGATGATGGTGTCCTCTGGTGTAGTGGGCAATGACAATAGCGTGAGTAAAGTAAGTCCAAAACTTGTAATTCAAACAATACAACTTCTTTCATCAGTTTCATGTACTGCATTGCTCATGCTTAATTATATTTTGTAGTGTTCTGACATTTGGTCCAGACCGAGTAGTGGGAACTTCAGCCAGTGCATTGATATGCCAAAGAAGCATAAAAGTATGAATCTTAACAAAAGTTTTGCTCTTATGCCCTTTCTATTTGTATTCATATACATGCGAACATGCTCAATTTAGTGATTGTTTATCACATCTTTCTTTCTCTATTCCTTGGCAGGGCTGGATGATAGGACAAATGGTTATATTCTTATAAATGCTAATGGTGGCTTAAATCAAATGAGATTTGGGGTATGATGGTTGTTTGTTTTCATGTACAATGCCTTATTTTGCAAGAAATTAGCTTCACTTGTGATCTCACAAGTATTAATTTTAGAGTGCAGATCTGTGATATGGTTGCTGTAGCTAAGATCATGAAGGCTACGCTTGTTCTTCCTTCTCTAGATCACACTTCTTATTGGGCTGATGAAAGGTAATGTATTTCTTTCAACAAACTTTTACTAAATATTATTGTTTATTGTCATTCTTAATTTCTTAACAGAACTATCCCTTAAGATGTGTGATCATTACAATCTCAATGCTACGGTTGTTTTCCCTCTTTACCTTTTCCAAGTAGAAGATTAAGATTTCTCTTCTGTACCGGAAATCCTGAATTAATCACTAATATATGCAACTCAATCTAGAATTGTTTTCTGAAAAAAAGATGCTATATGCAATTATGCATATATCTCATTTACGCCCTTGTGCAGATAACTTGTAATTTTTTCAGTTGAGTCAGTAGGTGCTTTGGGTGCCTTGCACCACTGTCAATCTTGGAGGAGTCATTTCTAGGCTTTTCCATGTATCAAATATTCAAATGTCTACTACTCGTATTTTATATTTTGATGTATACATGGCTTATGGTTTCTTAGAACAATAGCTATATGTAATCAGCATGAAGGGGTTCTTGCAGTAGAGTTAACAGTTTGTTATTGCTTTGGCAGTGGCTTAAAGACACTGTTTGAGTGGCAGCACACTTCATGGAGACTTTGAAGATGACGTCCATATAGTTGAATCACTCCCGCAGAAATTTGTCAGACATAGAGCCGTTTTCAAGACACATTTCTTGTCTAAGGTTTGATAAAGACACCTTGATTTTCTATCTTATTAAAGATGCGTTATAGCATCTATTCTCTTTGTTTACATCTCTTTTCTTAGATTAAACAAATAGGTAAAACCATGCCGATATTCCAAATGCATGAAAAACAGCATGCACTTCTCGTTTCTATTTTGATTAAGGATGTATTTTTTTATGCAAACTTCATTTGTAATGATTGAACTAATTTTTATAGGTCAGCTATTACAAATTAGAAGTCCTCCACTTCTCAAGCAGACAAAAGTATTTACTTCACCCATACTGATTCCCGCTGCTAACAATGGCCTCCCTAATGCTACACAAAAGCTGAGGTGCGAGTGAATTACAGGCTTTAAAGTACTCATCTCCATTGAAGAACTTGCAAAAACCTTGGTTGCTAGAATGAGACAACGGTGGCCTTATCTTGCTCTCCATCTGAGGTTAGCTATGCTGATCCCATTGTGAATTAGGATTTACAATACATAATCATTTCACTCAGTTACTGCTTCTATCATTAATATACTATATTGGTTACATTGTTAGGTATGAGAAGGATATGCTTGCTTTTACCGGGTGAGCATAATTTGACCGCAGAAGAAGATGAAGAGCTCGGAAGATGCAGGTAATGAGATCACTCATTGGAAGGAAAGGAAATTGATGGAACCGAGAGGAGGAGATTAGGTGGCTGTCCATTAACTCCAAGGGAGACTTCCTTAATGCTAAAGGGATTAGGTTTTCATCCAACACAAGGATCTATTTGGTTGCTGGTGAAGCTTATGGAAATGGAAGTATGAATTACCTCACTGCTGATTTTCCCATATCTTTTTCACATTCAAGTCTTGCCACAGGAAGAACTGGAACCTTTCAGGAACCACCAGAACATGTTGGCTGTATAGACTATGCTGTTGCCCTTGAGAGTGATGTATTTGTCTATACCTACGACGGAAATATGGCAAAAGCAGTGAAAGGTCATAGGCGATTTGATGGGTTTAAGAAACAATCGACCCAGACAGGTATTATACTGTTTCTGCTTATGTATGTTTCTGCTTAATACCGCTTTATTTCTTGATATAACTAAGTTAACTTCCTTTAAAGGCATTTATATGAGATGGTAAGGTTTCGAGCCCAACTTATTAAATAGCTTATAAGTTCCCCTGCATATTTGTATTCTGCGGCCTTGAGGACTTGAGGTAGTGAGGGCCTTGTATTTTTACCCTATTTCGTTGGTGATGTTTGTTAGTGACAATGTAAAGTGCACTTTACATTAGCTTGATGCTCTTCTAACCAGAAATATATGCAGGATTGAATTTGGTAAAACTCATTGATGATCACGACGAGGAAAAGTAACTTGGAAAAGTTCATTCTAAAGTGCAGAAAATGCATAAAGATCGAACTGGAGGTCCCATTTTAGAGAACCACAGAGTTTCCAAAGTTGGAGAAAGTTTCTTTGCAAATCCGCTTCCGGGATGTATATGTGAAACCATGAAGAAATAGTCATTCAGTTAAATGCTTGTTGAGATAGCGTGCATTCTGAAGAAAATTCGAAGAATGCTAGCTTCTCTGGACAAAATCTTGGGAAAAGTTGCTGTTTCCGATTTTTTGCAGGACGGAACACACAACTTTGTGGATATGAAGCTATATTACACGAACATGTTGCTGTATTTTGGGTATAATATTGGGATGCATGGACCTCGTGATGGTGGACGAAAGGGCGATGTATGATTGTAACATCGTAAAGGGTGTTAGGAAAAATGAAGTATTAATCTGTATGAAGAATTTTTTGCTTTTCCTCGGTCCATATTTTTTTTATAGAAAGAACATAGAGTTAATTTTACTCTATGAAGAAAATAAAGCTTGAAAATATTTTACTACGAAGATAATTATTCAATCAGCATGTCTCCATCTACATCCCCTCCCTCGGCTTTATGACTCATCCCTACACGAGTCGCAACCTGTTCTTGCGGCCTTTGCTCTCAAATGATCGTCTGCTGTGGAGCTGTGGAAATATGACTAATAGAGGAGCCACATCCTATCCTCCCAAGGATGACCTGCACTTGAAGCTTGAATTTAGTAGAATCTGGATATCTGTTTAATTTGATATCTTGTTATCAGATTTTGATTTAATCCATGTTTTCCACATTTTTAAGTATATGGTGTCATCTGTCATGGGTATCCTGTTATCTCTCATGTCATCCCTACCTCACATGCATATATGAATATGTGACAAATCTCTGTTCTTTGCACTAAGACAGATGTCATCTTATGAGAATTGCTTAGTTTTTAAGCTAACATTTTTTACTTCATGGTCTTCATCATTTTTAAATTTTTTTTACTCATTTTAGTTTTGCATCCGCTACTCTATCTCTATTATTGTTGATACGAATTAAACAACATTATATGACGTATATCAAACTTTATTACATGTCTGAGACTATTTAAAAATTATACTTTTAACAATTATACGTACTAGTCTTTAGTTTCATAAGATTTTCGACATGTTGCTTTTGTCTTAGAAAGGCGATATATCATTACCTTAAATTAACAAACAATAAGTAGGATCTATTTTTCTTCAACCGAAACAAATAAATTAATTAAAACCGAACGAAAATAAGTTAAAGTAAGCAATTACGGAGTACTCCCTACAAAGAAACAATAAATTTGAGCTGATCCCCAACAACTCCATCTACCTCGTGCTGTATATGTCGTGCCTAAGGAAACCTCTTCATTCTCGTGAATAAAACGACCCAAACTCATCTCCATTTTCTTCCTTTCTCTTCACAATATTTCCAAATTTCCTGCTTCAATTCCTTCAATTTATTGCCTCTTTAAAATCATAACCCAATAATAATTCTCATCTCTCATATTCAACCACTCATCGTTTTCTTCTGCCATTTTTTTCAGTAATAAATATATACAGTAGTGGTTCTTCAGTTCTTCAAGCAAACAAAACATGCAAGCAGTTGAATTTCTCTAAGGTTCTGGCATGAACAAGGTAAATGATATCTGTAATTATTATTCCTTCAGAAAATTTACAACTCATGTCTTAAAATTGTTCGTTTTTTTTTTTTGCACGTGTTATGCTACCTCCGTAACATATTAACTGTAATGATTTGACATAAAATAGAGAGAAAAAAAATCTCATTCTTGCAGTTAATGCGTTATAGAGGGTGTAGTTTGCAAAATTGTAACCTTACGTAATTGAGTCGTGTATGCATGAATAAAAAATAACTTTTAAATCAATATTACTTGAAAACTAACAATAAAAGGTAAACTATTTTATTTTTATTTTTAAAAAATAGAAAAATAGAATAAAAAATTGACTWTGAACTTAGCTTCTGTGTTCGTTTGTCATAAAATCACTTCATTTTTTTTTCACAAGTTAGTTTTTATACACGACATCGTCGACATGTAATGTTTCTTCGAAAAATAATATCCGCATTCCACATTTTTATATCGACACTTCCATTTACTTCACATGAATCTAAAGTTTTACGTTTTAAGGAATGTCAAGTATTATGGGTCAAATTGTAATTAACCTCGTCACCAATTATTTGTTTGGTTGTTAGTTGATTGCATAGAAGTGAATTGACAAAAATTGTCAATTCAATGATATTTTGGTAAATAAACGAAATATTTTATTTTCAATTTTGTCATTTATACTGAAACACCGTGCTCTTCTATGGTTGGCTAAGCCTTCAAAGTTGATGTCCATCCTAAGAAGATTTAACACTAGTTTCTTTAYTGTACGTGTACCAATTATATTTTAGCTTAGTGGCTGTTGGTTTGTTCAAGAAAAGTAACATTTCTCGTACTTCATCCGTAACAAAATAAGCATACAGTAAATAAATTAATACATTGTATACCCTGCCAATTATATTTGAACTTAGTGGCTATTGGTTTGTTCAAGAAAAGTAGCATTTCTCGTACTTCATCAGTAATACGTTGTATACCTTACGAATAATATCATTTGCTACGTTTATTTTATTACGAGGAAAAAATGTAGTTCGATTTGAAGAGATATGAAATCTTGTTTGATATATGTTTTGAAGAGCGTTTCAAAGCTATGTAATTTCTAATTTTGACAAATTCAAATAAATACAAAGAAGTACTCTATAATTTGTTAAGTTCGAGTAATGTGTGGAAAATTTTAGTATGAATAATTTCACCTTAAAGTAACAAGCTTCCGTAATAATAATGGAGGTCGGAATTGAATACGAAGTATATACTTCCCTCGTTTCGAATTATTTGCAACACTTTTTATATAAGGAAGTTTCGAATTACTTGCTACACTTTCTTTTTGAGCAAAACATTCTCGATCTTTATCTCTCTCCTCTCACGTGGGCAACTTTTTTCATTCTCTATCTCTTTCTTTCCCAAAAATTTGCATAAAAGTTTGCAATATTGAAAGTGTAACGACTATTATAAAACAGATGAAGTATATATCTATCAAGTCTAAGTTTAGCCCCTCACAAAAAGCTAATGTTCTCATAAACTAGTATAGTTTTTGAAAACGAAGTGGAATCAGGGCAATGGGCAATACCATTCACCCTTGGTCCATAGCTTAAATTAACATCTTATTTAACCCCGTCTTAAAAGTACTTGAATTGTGTTTTTGTGAAAAAAAAGTTGTGCATCAACTTTATCCTTTCCATTTCGTCCAAGGATTTCGAAACGTTAACCATTMGGTCTTACGATGTCAACACATAACCCTAGTTCGTTCTTTTGTACTTATTTTCAATTCATTTCAACATTATTTAATAGTTTATTGCGACAATATTTTTTTCTCTTTACATCGCATGCAAATTAAAAAAGAAACGGGAGAWGTATATGTCTTTCGCATGTAAAGTAATCATCCTATAGTCCTATGATTTATGCTTGGTTAATTATTATTTGAAGCATAAAGTAGGGCAACATAAAGAACGATATTGTTGACAGACGTCATCGGGCGTTAAATAAGTTAAAAACATATTTCCTAAAATGATATTTCGGTATTAAATTTGAAATGAAAATCAAATTCACACGTCAATCAATGTAATTAATATTTATATTCATTTTCAATTATCTTAATTATCTAATGTTTTGAAAACACTCGTTAGCTTTTGTCGGAAAACCCTAGAGAGGCTAAGATAACCTTAGGTAAGGTTGATCGATTTTGAAAAAAGAATCAGCCAATGAGAAAGAAGCAATGGAAAATCAATCTGGTTTGGGAAAAATGACATCACCACAGAAAATCTCCTTTTAGGATCTGTGTCTCTATCTAACCGTCCACGTGGTGGAAACAAGGGTGGCCCACCATCATCATCCCACAATTCCACCCTTCCTCTCATTGGTCCACGACTCCCCTCTTCTCGAATCTCCCACCCTCTCATTCTCACATGACCCCACCAACAACATAAA
>SNQN01000517.1:49313-141637 GCA_008642245.1 Bassia scoparia
AATTCATGACATCTGAATTCTCATGGCCCACTGACATGTAAGTGGGCCTTTTTATTTTTTTTTTAAAATTTATGTATACCAAAGAGACCGGTTGAATAGTAGATTCGGTCTCTTTAGTGTACCAAAGAGACCGGTTTTGTAGTCAGTAACGGTCTCTTAAATGGAGATCAAAGAGAYCGGTTTTRCTCAAAACCGGTCTCTTTGCAGAATATAAGAAACCGCAAAAATTCACCGGTCTCTTTACCTAAGAGCCCTATGACCTAGAGACCGGTTGTTTTGCGGTCTCTTTGGCCTTTTTCAACCGGTCTCTTAGGCTTTTTTTGTAGTAGTGTACCACCCTAGTTTTCCCCCCTGTTTTTACTTCTCTTATACTTTAGTTAGAATCCATTGTTGTACCCATACTTGTTGTCTTGTTGTTTCATCCTCTCTTATCCTTCAGCCTATATTGTTATCCCATCTTTTAGACCTGTTTGTGGTTTAGGTGGTCTTAAATTTATTAATTAGCTACCCTGTTGCACAATAATGAGTGGTGTTTTTTGAACCCCTTTATGTCTTTTTTCTCTTTTGTGTTTTGCTTTTACCTCATTCCAGTTCTTTATTTGTATGTTGTTACTATCTCGTTCCAGTTATTGTTTATTCACTGTCATTTCTCGGATCTTCTCATTACATCCCAGACCATTTTGCTTTCCTGTCCATATTTTTAATTGCATCACCTTAAGTTTATGTATTTATGTCTCTTTTTTTCTTTTTTACTTTCCTATTTACTCGAACTGATTTACTCTCCCCTTAAGTTTTTATTACCTAATTCTGTTTCAATACTATAGTTTTTGCCTAACTTTATGTGCTTTTCTTCCAGGTGATACATGGATTCTCCCGTGCCCACCTGTATTGTTATTATTATTACTAGGATTTCTTACTCTGTATTTTTATTCGAGTTGTTTTTCAAATGMAATTAAGATTGTTATACCGACTATCTTGTTATTATTGATTCACTTGTATTTAGGATTTTTTTACTATGTATTGTTCCTTTTCTTTTTCGTATGAGATTAATATTGTTACCCTGTATTTTATACCTTTTTTTTTACTCCCATTTATGTATTACGGTTTTAATGGGACTATTCCGAGGTTTATTTTGCTATGATATATTTCTTGCCAACTTCATTATTTTTTTACTCCTTTTTATTTTCGGTTTCTTTTTTATTGCCTCCCTATTTTATTCTTCATTTTTCATAGAAAGGTACCAAGCTGATTAATTGGTTTTTGACCAAACTCTTTCGAATACTTCACTTTGAAAATAATTAGCTGGAATGTTCAAGTGGCAAAAAAACCCCCAAACAATTAGTGAAATCATTTACTTAAGAAAACGATTCCAACCGGATATCTTAATAGTTATCGAAACCATGTTATCTCATACAAATAGCTCTCGCCTCATTCGCACAATTGGTTTTGATAATATTCATATCATTGACCCTTCTGGTCATTGTGGGGGAATGTGGATTTGTTGGAATTATACCTCTATTAATCTAACCATAATTTTTTGGAACACCGACTAGGATCCTTTTTGGTTTACGATAAATCTTGTGATTTGTCTTTTACCCTCTTTGCAATTTATGCCCCGGCCCAGGAATCACAAAAAGACTTTTTGGGGACTATCTCTTGGCTCTTACACTCTCCCTTTCTACACCTTGGCTGATTATAAGGGATTTCAACATTATGTTTAACTCTATTGACAAGAAAGGAGGTAATCCTCTCTTGCCCCACCTTTGTACAAGACTGCGTTCTTTTGTTTCTATCACAAATTCTATCGATATTCCAACTACGGGTTATTCCTTTTCTTGGAAAAAACTAGTGGGTCAGTATCTACTTTATGAACGTTTGGATCATTGTTTGGCAAGCCCATTATGGACTAACAAGTAACAACTATCCTTCCTCGTCTTTGACCTATGAGCATTTCTCCTGTTCCGATCACTACCCAATTGTTCTTAACACCTCCACTTATATCATACCGCTTTTATCTAAATTCCATTTCCAAAATGCTTGGACCTTAGATAAGGAAGCGGAAACCATTGTCCGAAGACAATGGCTGACTCGATATGAAGGTTCACGACTATTCTGTATTACGAAGAAATTGACAAGTATAAAATTCGCGTTAAAAGATTGGAACTTCCGTAAATATGGTAACATCCAAAATAAACTTAGCATTAATCATGATAAGATTATAAATTTAGAATCCCAGGTCCAATTAAATCCCTTTAACATCCATGTAGAACAACACCTTCATCGTTTGCTTCTCCAACGTGAACGACTTCTCACCTTCGGTCAAAAATATTGGGGTAAATACGCACGTCACTCTTGGCTTACCCAGGGTGACCGGAACTCAAAAGTTTTTCATAATATTATGAAAGAACGAAAATGTAAATCACATATTTTCCGGTTACAAAATGATGACAAACAATGGGTCACCACCCCAGATGATTTTACGCAACTCTTTTTTCAGGAATTCAACCAACGTTTTACATCTGAACACCCTTCCCCCCGCTCTTTTGATTTTAGTTGGATCCAACCCGTTATCACGGAAGCCGAAAATTTAATTCTTACGGCCCCTTTTACTGATAACGAAATAAAAAATGCCTTTTTTTGACATGTGTCCTTATAAAGCTCTTGGATCGGACGGATATGGCCCTAAATTTTTCCAAGCATATTGACATATCATAAGCAATGATTTGACCAAAGCCATCAAAGAATTCTTCTTTCATGATCATATGTTACGCCAGCTTAACCATACGATTATCACTTTGATCCAAAAGATAGGACAACCTTCTCGGGCCTCCCATTATCGACCAATCATCCTATGTACAACTGTCTATAAGCCTATTTCCAAAGTACTTGTCAACCGTCTGACCCCTTTTCTCAATAAGATAATGTGACCCTTTCAGAGCGCCTTCGCTCTAGATCGAGCGATACAAGATAATATCTTACTCGTCCATGAGGTTCTGAATCTACTTAATAAATCTAAACATCGCACTGGATGGGTTGCCCTTAAATTGGATATGGAAAAAGCTTATGATCGTCTAGAATGAGATTTCATTTGGGCTACATTGATCACTTTTGGTTTTAATAATACCTGGATCAATTGCTGTCTCTTATACACATCTAGATGTGTATAAGAGACAGTCCCATTATCGACCAATCATCCTATGTACAACTGTCTATAAGCCTATTTCCAAAGTACTTGTCAACCGTCTGACCCCTTTTCTCAATAAGATAATGTGACCCTTTCAGAGCGCCTTCGCTCTAGATCGAGCGATACAAGATAATATCTTACTCGTCCATGAGGTTCTGAATCTACTTAATAAATCTAAACATCGCACTGGATGGGTTGCCCTTAAATTGGATATGGAAAAAGCTTATGATCGTCTAGAATGAGATTTCATTTGGGCTACATTGATCACTTTTGGTTTTAATAATACCTGGATCAATTGGATCAAATTGGCTATCACTACAGTTACCTATTCACCATCTATTAATAGCTTTACTACTACTCTCATTCACCCTTCTCGAGGTCTACGACAAGACGACCTCCTTTCTCCCGCTCTGGTTATTATTTGTATGGAAGTTCTTTCCCGTAGTCTACTACGCGCTTCGCTTCACCCAAAGTCAGGTATTGGAGTTAAGATTTGTCCGTTTGCCCCCCCTTTGTCGTGCCTCCTATTTGCGGATGACAACCTCTTATTTTGAAAAGCTACCTCAACATCAGTCACTCATTTACAAAATATCATCTCCTCTTCTACTGCACTGTCGGGCCAATTGGTTAATTTTCAAAAATCTTCTATTATCTTCTCCAAATTGGTCCCAAATTCTACTAAACGACGCCTAGCTGGCACATTCAACATGACCCGAAGGCTTTTTTGGGTTGTTATATGGGAGTTTTTTTTATAGCAAAAAATTTAATAAGGATTCTTTTCATTTCCTTATCAAAAATACAGATAAACATTTAAATAATTGGAACACAAAATTTACCTCAAAAACAGGAAAAACGGTCTTAATCCAAAGTCAACTATCGACCTTGCCATCTTATGCTATGACTACTACTAAACTTCCAGTTACGACTTGTCAACAACTTGATTCTATCAATCGCAATTTCTTTTGGAAACAAAACTCAAACAAAAATAGTATCCCGTTAATTTCATGGCACACTGTCTATATGCCGAAATCTCAAGGTGGTTTGGGTATTCGAAAGACAGCAACGGTCAATACGGCGTTCCCTTTGTAAACTAGGATGGAAAGTCCTATCTGATCATGGTAACATGTGGGTACAGTCAATCCACTATAAATACCTACACACYAAAACCTTTTTTGAATACAAAACCCAACTTGGAGATTCTCTCATCTGGAAGCAGGTTTGCAGCATCAGGCCATTACTTTTGAAAGGTATTCGTTAGAAACTTGGTACTGGTACAAATATTTTATTTTGGCTTGATAATTGAGTTTTTTCTTCAAACCTTCTGCTTACCCTAAATATTGAACCATCGTCTGTTGACAACCTTGATCTCACAGTTGATCAGTGTATTCTCCCGGACAATTCTTGAAACACCCCCCCTCCTTTCTACACTAGTTCTGACACATATTATTCTTCATATTATGGGGATCCCTATCCCCTCTACCCCCATGCTGGATGAACCTTGCTGGGGTTTTTTATTCCTTCATTGCCCTTGAGTTCGCCCCCTCTGGTTAAATCCTAAGGTGCTTCAATGGTTTGGTTGCTTACCAACGATTGTTGGCCTCATTCCCACTATTCRTACTCTCCATTTATACTCTACTACCCGTCTATCTAAATTTATCTATCTTCTTTGGAGTATTTGGAAATCTCGAAACGCCACCATCTTTYAGGCAACTACTTTCACCCCATTAGCTACATACTTTCTTTCGTGCCTATACGTCCTTTTCTGAATGGTCTAATTGGCTTTTATTGATAGTCTCTCTAACTCTCCCCCTCCACCCCCTCTCCGTCGCTCAATCCAAGTTTCATGGGTCCCACCACCCCCTAATACTATTAAACTAAATTTYGATGGTTCCCTCCAACAACATAAGGCCACAGTTGATGTATGTCCTCGCTCCTTTGAGACCATCTTGGCACTGTGTTGGCAGCCCGATCTTACTCATTTGGGAATACTTCTTCTTTAATAGCAGAAGCTATGACCCTTCGCAATGGTCTCCTTTTCGCTACAACTTATGGTGTTCGAAACCTTATTGTTGAAGGTGACAACCTTACTGTGATAAATATTTACGAGGCACCTTCGCCACCCCTGGGTTATCCATACTTTGATTGAAGATATTACTAACCTTCTGCACTCTTTCGACGCTCATTCCTGTCAGCACGTCTATCGTGAGGGCAATCGTTGCGCAGAATATTTGGCCTCTTTAGGTCATTTTACCCCAACTCACCAAGATATCGATTCATTTATGGATGCAAAATTTTCTTTTTTTCTGACCTTTGATAAGCTAGGACACAGTCTTGAGGGAAGACTATCCTAGCACTTTTACCCCGTCTACCTTACTATAAAAAAAAATCAACTATTATCTTTGGTTATGATGCTAACGTGGTATTAGAGTCAGATAAGGTCATTATTCAAATTTCATCCACCCTTCATCTTCATAATGGAATGTTAAGCGTCAAATATTGGACGATTTAATTTAATTATTTGTGTTGTATCTACATACTTTTCAAACCCAAAGTGCACTCGTGCATTTGGGGCAGAGGGTGTGATGATCGACTTCATGTTGATSGAGTTGAATGAGTTTCTTTTCATTCTCTTAACCAATGAATTTAAGTCAATACTAATTATGTTTCAATAAGCTTGCTTTGGCATTACATTATGTATTTTCTATAACATATAGGAAGTATTTTTCATACTTATTGAAGAAATGATGATAGAAGAGTAGATGTGATGTCTGAACAACATATCTTTTCCACGAAGTTTTTTCATGGAATATTATCTTAGTACGACATTTTCAATATAATTTTTTTTCATGAAAGACAATTTACAATGAAAAATACGGTTAGAAAATTATTTTATATTTTTTAAATGTGTATATRATTTTATAATTTTTTTCACATATATATATATAATAATATAATTAAATACATTGATATTAGAAGTCGTGTCTCAAAAAAATTTGGAAGGGAAAAATGTAGTAATTAAAAAAAAACGGAGGGAGTATTTCTTTCGACCTTGGCCTTTGCATGAAGTATGACTTCTCGATCTCATGTATTTTATCTTAGTTGAAGCTGGAAGACACTTGAGATTGTAATTCCKATTTTTGAGCTTTGACTTGTATATTGGTCTTACTAGACTACTAGTAAGTAGTAGCTACTAAATARACAAATTAGTTAAAATAACATTAAGATGAGTAATATATCTCATTCTTATTTTATCGTTTACACACCTAAACTTCTTTCTTAAAATTTACCATTAAAAAGAAACAAATGAAATATTTGATTTAATTCACAATTTTAGGGTTGAAATACAACTTAAATCAATTTAACTAAAATGTAACATGTTTTGTTACACATTACATGTGTGCTTTCAAATAGTAGTATGRCCTAGTTCGACCTTAAGCTCAGGCTATGTTCTTTTGGACTAAAATTGAATGAACTAAAATTGGTTGAATGAACTTAATTAGGATGAGTCGAAGTTGGCTGAACTGAATTAAAATTCGCTGAAGTAGTTGAAGTGAATTGAAGTTTAATGTAATAATTCACAATTAACATTAATGGTATTAAATAAATATGATGATGAGAATAATAATAAAATTATCGTTTTTTATCAAATAAAAATATTGTTAATAATAATAATGGTAATATATAAATAAATGAACAATAAAGATAAATAAATGAAACAATAGCATTAATAATTGCAGTAATAAATAAATAATATGTTTTTGGTGCTAAGAGATACACAAAGGCGGGGATGAGAATCGATCATAAGATCTCCTGATACCGAGAGGTAAGCTTTAATCAATTGATCGAGTTACTCCTCACTCTTAAATAAATAAATAAATAAATAAATAAATAAATAAATAAATAAATAATATAAATAAATATTGAAAATTATTTTTAGTTTTTTCACTAAATTTCAAAATTAGTCAAGTTTTATGAAAGTGGTGATAACCAAACAAGGTTATAGAGGAAAAATAGAACTTACCTTTCATCCCTCATCCGCCCTCTTTCTCMKTCTTACTTTGCTATCCAAGCAATAAATCAGACTTTGTTTCTTCAGATTGAAATTTAATGGACTCGAACTCATATTAATATGTTTAAGAGTCATGACTTAAGAGTCGCATTATTGCTCTTATTTTTTTTATGTACAACACAATACTTGGAAGTTATGTGTGAAAGCGATAAGGAAGTAAAATAATCCTTCTTTTTTCACAAAGTTATATTCATTATTTCAATTTTTAAAAAGATTGCAACATTTGATTATGCGTGATCTTATAAATATTTACGAAGTATAGAATTTCATTTGATTGCTTACATATTCAATGTACTTGGGAAAACAGTATAAAAAAGTACTAAATTGGAGAACACTATATGTAGTACGAACTTCATACTTTGCTAGTATATAATTATATATCATAATAATTCAAACAAGAACTCATATGATCATATTTATAGTTATGTATGCATTAATAATAATCAAACTTTATAAAGTTCTACTCTAAAATAAGGAAATGTTGCAATCATTTTCGATAGAGGGCGTACAACTATTTAAACGAATAAAGTATATTTTATGATTATGCTTTTTTTTTTTTTGGTGTTAAGCATAAGAATGGGGATGAGAATTGATTCTATGATTTCCTGAAACCGAAAGGGGAACTTAACCAGTTGAGTTATTCATCACTCTCATGATTATACTTAATATAATTCAAATACACCTATAATTTTCTTGTAGCTTTATCCATTTTATTATGTTAGTAAACTTTAGTTGTACTATTTTGTCGTCCATTTACCTGTATTCCAGGYTTCCAGCTAATAAAGCAAAAGTCACTATTCTTCTTGTCCTACAATTTTGTCCACTMCATTGTGAGAACTTATTTCTGCACTTCRCAAACATGATCATAAATTCTTAACAAGGTATGATTCACGGTGGTATTTTATGTCTACTTGGTAGTTTGTTAGTTTGTGCTTCGGTGTTCTTTATTAGAGTTTTACTCCTTTTTGCATACACATATTATTGTCAAAGTAAGATTTGATTCTTATGTATTACGGATTTTTTCTTGTAAAAAATGGGGTAAATAAATTATACCGTGACAAATGGTTTCCTTTGCTTCGTAAAAATTAGAAATTATTTTTTTTTTGATATTACCGTATTGCGTTTTGCTTAAACAATGTTTTTTTGTAATTACCTATTTAACATTAGTCCACGCCTCTTTGAATTTGTAATTGTTTAAAATTGTGTCATTTTTCACAATCATAATTTTTTACCATGAATATTTAACATTTAGTACTGTCTTTCCACACGATTTTTGAGCGCGTTAGTAGTTTATTTGGTTAAATTTAAAATCTATATATTTGCAAATTTAAAGTGGAAAGTAAATTAAATTGAGAGTTTAAATAGGCTATAAATTCACACTTATAAAAGGGTAAATTAAATTGATGTTCTACGGCACACCATTGCTACCCAGCATCTCGACTTATAAATAGAGATAACATCAATTGTCAAGTGAAGAATGAGCATATCCATCTGTCTTTGATTCGTGTTCTTATTCTGACTTTTATTCTAACCTAATATTGTGACTTCGTGCCCCCCTACTTATTGGTACATGTGCAGATGTTTATCATTAAGTTTAACGGATTGAATGATTAAGATCTTTCGTCAAGACGATAAATGTTATATTGAATAAATAATATAAATTTTTGAATTCAAATTTGAGATTGATAAGGACAGTCTTATATGTTATGTTATGGCAAAGTTAAATATAGTTCTAGGACTGATTATAAGAATCAAAAGGTGGAAATAAATATGGAATAAGCTCGATATTGTTTCCAGTTGAAAGTTATTATTTTCCCGTCAAAAAAGATGTGTATTATTGTATTTTGCAATATTTACCATTTATTTCCATTTGTTAGGATACTTATTATTTTATATCTTTAAGTTGCATCCTTAGGTTGAGATTTAAAACATTAACCTCTACTTTTCTATATCAACGTGTCATGATCGATTCTCATCACTCACATTTCATGCCTTGTATATTAACGATATAGGTGAATTTTTTGTTCATGTTGGATTGGTGTTTAGAGCTTTAGAAAAGAGAACTTGCTTTAAAGATGTTTCGCTTGATGATGTTGACTTTGCAAGCTATAAAGTACGGAAGAGATTAGTGCAGTAATAATAAAAGTGGTATGCTAATTAAACTTATCCGAGAGTGCCTTTTCATCATTAGTCATCTAAGTATATATTTTACAATTTGCAATACAATCTAGTTCAATGATTTTGCATGTGTCATGATAGGTTAGTTAGCATTAATTGTTAATCGCTAGAGCCGGGGAATGGGCGATGGGTCGGGCCGACACGAGTTGAGCTTGGCTAACACGAGCTTTGCTAGTTGCTACGGGCAGGCCTGGCACGACACAAATGGACATACCATAAACAACATTGTAAAACTTTGGTATGAGCGCATGATCCGGCTCGCATGTCGACACACTCAATTGAGAGGAAAAATTCATGAAATAAAAAAAGATAAGCGAAGCACAAGGCACGCCACATGGACTGAACTATACATAAGCCTTATTTTTTAGAAATTCGGCACGAACCTTGCACAACATGACATTACCTTGGCTCGAATGGACACAGTCCACCAAAGCATGAGCCCCATGGGCCGTGCCATGTGGCACGGCCCATGCCCATTGCTAAATCACTAGGTGAATTTAGCACATTGATGTTATATATAATATATTAGGTGTTAAAATTGTTCATCTCTAGTAAAAATTTCTGACATTGACACTACTAAGTCCTTCAAAGTTCAGACCAGCAAAAGAAGCATGTAGAAGCAGCAAACCCAGAACTCGAATTTTCGACTACAAAATATGCTCAAGCAAGGAATGCATAAAGCCTCAGCTTTTCTGCTTTGTTTCTGTGACCATTAGTTAGGCCACAAAGATCAGTCCGACCGAAAGACAGTCCCATTTCATGATTACAAGCACCTAGTTTGTGAGCGACTTTGCAATCACGCCAATTCATTGGGGGGCAACTAGGTGACATTACAAGTTTACAGCCCCTTTAGCCGAATTTTCGAAGTGAATTGTTTAACGGCAGACAATCAGAATTGCTTATGGAGTACTTTCACTGAGTACTGCCAGATACTGCTTTGAACGACCTATACTGTAAAATAATCAAAGACAACTTGGATAACAATACACACTTAGATGATTGCATTACGACATTCAACCGCAAGCGATAAATATACCCCGACTCAATTTCCCTTGGAGGAGGGAGGCTTTATTCGGGCAATAACAAAGGATGTAAAAATAAGCAAAGCTAGAGGTATATTACTAAAGCAAGCAAAGCACATAATGACAAGAATAACTAGTCCACCAAGGCCGTTTTACAAAAATGTGTTACTCAAAACAAAACATGTGGAGCAACATTTACAAAGTTCGACTAACTCTGGAGAATGGACTCCACAAGGTCTTGCAGCGCGCTAACTCCCTCTGTCAATCAAGCGGAATTCCTGTAAACAAAGAGACCTAAAAATTCCCCGTATCATGCATCTTACCAAATTACACACACGTTCTCGTTATGAGTGGCTTACTTAACTCATGACTCATTTCCACAATGTGATCAACTGAATACTCAGCTTAATCCGAGGATTCCGAGGTATTCAAAGCACGTGGACAATTAAACTGCAGTTCAAATATAAAGGTAATACAGCTAACACCACTCCAAAAAGTAAAGATCTACTTTGATATGCAGAGTTCATTATTCAAGTACACAAACGGAAAGATGGCTAGTTATTAATTATTTCCCTTATGCTAATCAGTAAGGAGAACGATATCCAAATCGTTGTAATGAAAGAAAATGACTGAATTTTACTAAAACAAGTTTTTAATAGTTGGCCATCTCATTCTATCTCCTTCCTAGTCTATTATTTACAATTAATGGTAGATTAATGAAGTCTAATCATGAACCATTACTATATTGTAGGGCCAGTTGACGGATTTCCAAGATTCTTCGCAATAGGATGTGAGACTATTAAAATCAGACAGAGGAACCATGTGGTAACATGCACCGATTTACAAATAGAAGTAATTCGCACAGCCTAAGACGAAGATGCCAAAAAATATGGAAGTAGCTTATACTATAATAATTGCGCATAAAATAACTACAATGGTAAAAGAACAAAATGCTTAAAGAAGTGTTGAGATGGGCTTCTTCCTCAACTCACATCTCTGAAAATGGGAATGGTAAGATTTGTGCATGATACACGAAAACAGCCTCTTGGAAGATAGTTTTAAACAACATCCTAGAATTTGTAGGAAAAGGGAGACCCTGGTGCAACGACAAAAAGAAGCAAAAAAGTTGATCAACATTTGTTCAATGCGTGAAATTGTGATAGAAGCGTTTTATAGTTTTTACAAAACAAGAGACTTAAGCATACCCATTTTGGGGAAAAGATTGAATTCATCATCCAGTGACTTCAAATCCAGTCCATGTAAGATACTGCGACAATATTTAGGCAGCAGATACCTCAATAGTTTCTTTATAGTAAGTCCATCACGCCATCGTATTCATATCTGCCAGGGGAAAAGGTTTTACTAAAACTTGAGAATATTAATTATATGAAAAAATGGCACATTAATAGAAGCTCGTAGAACATAAAAGTTCATCAACAAGCATCTTCATTAGGAAGAGATTGGGACAGCAACACAAGTATGGAAGGCACTGTAGAGGTAACTGGTAAGGTAATAACGCAAGGAGAACAGAAAACATTTAAGGAGTAGACGACCACATATTCTATGTTTGAGAGAACTATTATTTTTTGCCATTTATCACTTTTGGTAAATACCACAAAGAAAGAAATTTGTCACTGATGGTAACAGCGTTTGCAATTTGCAAACAAGGTATGGCGAATAATGAAGTCACTTCATAGATGTGATGATTTTTTTCTTTTTAGTCGTGAATTGCGAGATGATACATAATTGCCACACCGCCCCAAAACTCAAATTTCAAGAAAAAAGGATAGTGAGTGGCTTCATCTATAAAGAAAAAGGGCTTTTTGCTAAGCCTAGGAGCTCTACCCGCCCTACGTGGGATAGCAGGGATCAAGCTCAAAAATTGACAATACCTAAGTAATGCAGGTGTGGTATGATGTTTTAACAAGTTAAATGAAGACATTTCTTTTGAAACCTAAAAATTATACAAATGAAGTCTTCCATTGTCAGATTTCATCCAACCCAAAAAGGATAAAACATGGGTAATTAAATTCAGCGAACTCATGTGGTGCAAAGAGAGAGGGTACGGCAAATACAGAGACATTGGCAGGCATGACAACATCCATGATGAGAAGTACAGAGAAGCAAATAAGGGTTGGGCATCTTATGCTAACACAGGTCTCCAGCATGGCAGCATGCATGCAATGGTAAACATGCAGAAGCCTGAGGGGTGGGAAATGACGTGAACATGGAATTAAATCGATAAGACGACAACTACTGAAATCAATAAAAGAAGGCCCAGGCAGTGGTTCAGTTCTTTTTTCTTCTTCTTTTGTTTCAGAGATTAAGAGATTTACTTTGATCGCAGCTGTCATTGTAGGGCAGGTACTTGCTGGTGCAGAACTCGGTGGAGGTTCCATAAAGAAGTTCACTTGGTGAAGAAGTCCACAGCTGAAAAAAGAAAAAACAAACTGATTGCTGTCAGTAATTTGTAACCAAATGAAGTAATCATATAAATAAAGAAATTAGAATATTGGCATATTGAAGTAATCTGAAGTGTTTGTCCCTATCTTCGTCCTAAACAGATTGAAGCCGTTACAGGAAGCAATGCAAGTCGAATAGAATTCGCGTCATAAATGATAACATTTCATTTCCTTCTGTAGCAATTGGTGTTACTGATCCTACTTATCATTTGAGCAATCCAGCAATACATGTATGATAGGACAGTATTCACAATACTGTAACTGTTCACAGCCAGCCATTCGTTGAAATCTTCTCGCAGGGGGCAACTTTACAGCTTCTCTCAGGTTGCCACTACCAAAGTATACGTCAATATGTTCTGAAGTTGAGCACCCTGGCAGAAACAGACAGAAAAATTACTAACAACAATGGAAAAGCAGATATGGAATGGCTGCGAGGAAAGATACGAACCTTACTTCCCGAGGGAGCATTCTTTTTAGGGCGAAAAGTCTTCTGATTTCTGCAAGGATAAAGTTCACCAAACCACCAATTAAGAAGGGAAATCATTCAGATTATCCAACAGAGACAGGACACAGTAAATCTAATATCGCTAACTTATGTTCATTTGAAAAAAATCTACTGTAATAATCTATCCCACAGACAATATGATCGCTGATAAAGAACGTCCACAAGCACTCAAAACACATGAAAATTTACAGTTCATAGTAATAATCAACTTGAAAAAGCTGAAAATACTCAGAACAACAATTCATCAACAAATTTGCAGCACATATGATTATCGGCAATCAGAAAGATTATGCATTGACAATTTGACATAATCAATATAATGGCCAAGAATAAAAAAATGCTTAGTTTAAATCCACGACAGCAAAAACCCGAATCAGTATCCTGCTACTAGGACAACATGTCCTATGATCATGATCCAAGCTTACAACAAACAASAAGCAAGCATTTAATCCTTATGAACTGACTGAAAGACTTACTCCATCATATTTTTTGGAAAAAGGTCACACAAASTCATCATACAGAACTSATAGACTTCATCACATCCGAAAAACATCGAAAAGATCAGCGACACRGTATCATTGCCATATAGTATAGTTTTGTGAAGAGTTCAAGAGCATGCACAAAACACAATGCATGTTTAGGAACAATAATTCAAGTTTTTAAGGAGTAAAACACTTGATTAGCATAATAATCAGAATAAAAAGATATGACAACTGGAAAGATGGATTCCATTATAGATCCTTTTCCCCCTGATCTTTTAACCCTTTTGTTTTTTTTCACCATAAAAGCAATACAAAAGGTGAATATGGAACAAACACCATAAAACACATTGTATAAAGCAGATTATCTTGGACTAATTTATCTCAAAAGGGTGATAAGGAATAAAGGCAGAAAATCTTCAACAGGGTATTAAGCAAAGTAACTCATWTTTACTAAATTTATAATCAAATACTTATTTTACTAAATTAATAATCAAATAACTCATTTTACTAAATTAATCATCAAACTACATGTCAAAAACCTTCTTTTCACCCAAATCAACTAATAATTCAGCAGAAAGATTCATTCTTTAACTGAAACCAATCTTAATCAACATAACTCAAATTACATGCTTAGATAAAAAAAAAAAATTAATTATCATGTCATTGAAAATTCAGAAGCAGAACAAAACCCCACAAAAAAATACAAATAATTAAAATAACCCATGATCACATCAATTACTAATAGCAACATAAATTATACTCCCTATTTCGCTCAAAAACAAAAAAAATTAAAAACCAATGAATTAATTGATACAAAGCAAGAAATCAAGAAAATATAATCAAAATAAAAATCACCTGCTTCCCAAGGCCAAAAAGACTCATGTGTTGTTGAATGATGATAATAAAAAGAAAAAGAATATAGAATTTTTGTGTGTATAATTTGGTATAATCTGATCTTCTGCTATGAATTGAGTTACAGGAAGAAAAGACAGCAGAAATCAATCAGAAGTTGAAGAAGAGAAGAAGAAAAGTTTAGACTAAAGTTTCAATGATATAAATATGAAAATGATTTTTATTAAATTAAAATGAAGATTAAAAAAAGAAAGAAGATGAATGAAGTGGCAAAAATGCCAGACTGTCAAATCTTAGTGTATAGTGTAGACAGGTCGGTCTTCTTCCTTAATATGCCATTCTCCATCTCAACATTACCTGTCTTTCTCTGGATTTTCTCCCTATTTTGTGATTTTCCACTTTTCCAATTTTGCAAATTTTTCAATACTTTGTCCCGATCCATTTTAATTGCAACGTTTGTAATTTTTCGCTGTTTTTTTATGTGCTCATAGAGCCATTAAGGTAGGGATGAGAATCGATCACAGAATATCTTAAAATGAGAATGAGGTAGAGCTCTAAGTAACTAAATACCCTCCCTATGTGCGATTTTTCGTTATTGATAGTCGTCTGTCGTAAAAATAGATTTTGTGATTTATATGTGTAAAAAAAAATATAGTCACGTGGGATCTCGTGGAAGAGGTAAAAAAAATGTCATATACAAGTGATGTGTTTTTTAAAATAGTGTAATTTTTTTTGAAACATCGGTAAAGGAAAATGTTGCAATTCATCGTAGAACAACAGATAGTATTTATTTCGAGATTTTTTTTTTCACGCTTCTCAATGCACTTCTTTAATCATTAATAATTTTCTTAATCTGAAATCAAATATCATTGTAACATCGAAATGAATCAAATAAGATACACATAATTGGAATATATTTTAACTTGGAGAAATTAAGAAGATTCTAGGGTCAAGAATTTAAGAGCATACAACTTTAGAAACAAATACAAGTAGATTATTGTCCCATTTATGTAAAGGAAAAATAAAATAAAAAAGAAATATCACCATTATGTAAAACAATGGATTCCAATTTTGCAAATTTGTATTTATTTGTAAGAGTACTTGTATCATGTAGGTTGGTCAACCTAGCACGTGCCATGGTACAAGGGCGAATTTATGCATGATGTTCTAATATTTATTATTATTCCCTTGTTTTTCTAGAGGGGGAAATTAGGGTGGTATGTGATTGTTAATTATTTGGGGGTGATTTTCTTTATATCCTCGTATCGATCTCGAGATGTCATAAAAATGGGATAGAGTTTTAACCACTTGAGCTTATCCATTATTATTCGCATTTTAAATATGGATTTAAATTGAGATTTATTATATATTTAAATTACGCCGTATAATCACGAGTTAGGTAAAAGTATATACAATAATTTTATATACTCGTTCCAAAATTTGAAAAAGTTTGAAAATGATATAATTGATAGACTTGTAGAACAGTTGGAGAAAATTCCTTTGCCTCTTATTAAAGAAATGATGATGACGTCGATGAAACACTAAAGACATTTCATTTTGTACCAACTCAATTTCACTCGAATAAATCCCTAAAATTAACTTAACTTCAATGTGTCGTACTTTAGGCATTAATTATGGGGAGTGATAGAAATGTATGATATGTTATATACTCTAAGGATTACTTAAACATGACTTCAAACCGAAATCATCAATATTATCTGAACCTTACATGAAAATTTCATGACTATATATTATATCAATAGAAAGTTGGTCTACCATGTGGCATGTGCAATTCATATTTAAAGATAATTTGGGTCATGAAATCTTGCAATAGAAAACGTTGTGTCGTTAGTATTGTAATAAATGAAACGAGAAGAAACCACATTAATCAGTTTATATGTCCACAACTCACTATGATTCCCAACTGACATTCTAGTTAATAATCAATCAATTAATAAATCGAAGTATTAGTCCATAATTGGAGTCGATCACACGAACCAACGTTGATCGTTCGTGTAGATTCGTAATCGTTGATTAATTTCGCTGTCGAAAATAAATGAACATGACTGAAGGAGACATCGAGCATCATTGAAGAGATATGTCGTAATTGGCTATCACTTAGTGTAGTGCATGCCAGAGAGACCAACCTCACTCCATGACGTGTCATGGGTCGTTTTAACACAAACGGGATGAATGTTGAGTAGGAAACGTTGCAATCTTTGAAAGACAAACTACGAAGAAAATGTAGCAATTTTTAAGAATAATGTTCGTGAACAAGTGCATTCGATCCTTGGTGACGATAGGATTTTAAAAAATGGACCTGACTTGTGCATTAGAACGAAACCACATCCATAAGACAAAACATTCATGCATGCTATTTGGGTGAATATCAGTAATCCAACTGAAATCTGGACATTTAACAGATAATAATACTACTACTATCAGTTGCACATCAAAAAATATCGATTCAACTTGAAACGAAAGATCAGGTTACGCAAGCTATATGAAGGTTCTTAATCTAGCAAATGTATACATTTTGGTTAAAGCCACTCCCCTCAGCTGAAATTACAAAGTACGGAGTATAATTTACAGCGCAACAGAAAGGGAAAAACAAAGGGCTCTAAGTTGGTGTAGTGTTCCTATACTCAACAATGATGTGATTATGGACAAAGATACAAAACTTGAATTGCAACAAAAATGAAGTTGGTCTGGTGTTTACTTGGGGAATGTATGGAATCAGAAATGTGGGACCCTCTGCCGGAAGAAGGTTACAAACTGATTTCGGAGAGGTTTTTCTGCTAGAGGTGTTCAGCTCTATTTTCTTAGCTTCTCCACTGGAGCCAATTCCAACTCTGATTTTTTCATGTTTTCTGACATAATATGCTCGAGTGTGATTTCGGTGAATTCTTCCACCTTCCGTCTCTTGCAGTTTAGAATCAACTTCTTCCTGTGTAAGGCTGGAGGTGAATTTTCTGTTCTTCACTTGGCTTCTGTTCAGTATCCAATTTATAATTTCCGCTAATGGAGGCTCTTCAGAATTTGAGTTTTTCGATTCTTCATTACTGATGTCAACACGATTTTTCTCAACTCAAACGGTCCGAGCTTCAAGTCAAGTCCTTGACTGTGTTTGTGAAAGCCCTCACACTCTGCATTCCTGCTAGTCGTCCCAATATTTCTAAAAGAAAAGGAGAATGTTATATTTTCATGAAAAAATGTAAAGTATCTAGTTTCCAATGGAGCAGATATTTATGTACACATCTTGTTCTAGAAAGCTACAATTGAGCATCCAAGACAATTTCTTTTTTGCTTCCCAAATCAAGGTCATAGAAACAATGCATCAACAACAAATATTAAGAAAAGAAAAGGTTGCATCAACAGAACAAAACATCAGCAAGTTATAGGAGTCTTATAAGTTATAACATCTGTGTCATAGCAAGTTCACAAGACAAAACACAGAGGTCAAGAGTCTTGGACGAGGGAGAACTCAAACTTGAACAAAAACCTCACTCCTGATGGCTGTAATGAAAAATGGTTCAACGACCTGCAAAGCTACTCAAGTTCTAGGTATTCTGTAAGCTGCTTGTGTAATGTGATGAGCTGATGGTGCATAGAGCAGCAGATGGAAATCATATACAAGCAGAAGACAATAGAATTTATTATTACAATAAGAGTATGAAAGTTTTCAACTCACCTTTTTAATCTGGTCTGCTCGAGGTGCCAAATCCTCAGCYGATGTTCCTTTGTGAAAATATTGGAGAGCATACAGCAAATGAGAACAGACATCATCCAAACAGTGTTCTTTGACTTCACAACTAGGTACAGTAGCTTGACAACCAATGGAGTAGAACGGGCAGTTTACACGCTTCATTGGACAAACAGTAATGCAATGCCTGTCCATTTCACGCCTCATGAGGGTTTCTGGGCAATTCTGCTCACAAGGAAGCATCTTGAAGGGGCAAATAGAATCGTGCTGTTCCCTTTGAGCGGCACTAAATGTGGCACAACATCCCTCATTTTCACACAGCACAGCCCTAAAACCACAACGTGGAAGATGTTGTTCAAGTTCTTCCTCAGACTTGAATTTCATATCGCAGTGAAATTCATTCTTGAAGTCAACATTTTTTAAGAGAGTTTTGGCAATGGCTTCTCTCCTATCCAACAGCCAGAAGCTATTCAATTCCATTTCTTGTACAAAATCATCAATTTTGTCTTCTCTCATATCACTAAGCAGCCACCCTGAAACCCGGCTGAATATATTCCTCTTCAGGCCAGTGAATTCTTCAATGATGTCAGAAATTATGTCAGATGGCTCTTCTACTCGTTCCTCCACATAACCCTCCTCCGAAAGAAAAGTTTCTGCAACAAAAGATTCACTCCTCTCTCTCAGATASTCCAACATTTCCTTCCTTATATCAGAGGCAACAGTGCCAGGACTCTTGAACATATCCCCCGAAGTGTTGTCAACACACGCAGTTGATAACCCTTCGAGCAAAATTAGTGCCATCTTGTGAACCATTTCTTTATCACAAAGGCCACAAGAATATTTCTTACTTTCCTCCTTTATATCTTCAAATTTCTCTTGTTTGAGATCAACCTCTATGAAAGATGCATCTGCTTCCATCATATTGACACCACAAATTCTATAGAAATAATCCCCTCTTACACAAAGAAAAAAAGGGAGTGTCTTGAGCTAAYGTATAAACTTCAAACAGCGAAGTGCTTCGTAGACAATGAACCTCAAGGACGATCATACACCACCCACCTAAACCAAGACGGCTCGATAAGACTTACATGTTCATAGGAGTAAAATCCCTCTTCCCTCAACACCAAACCACACAAAGTTATGAGGATTTTGCAAACATTTTAAAGCCTTTAACATAATCCAAAGCTTCTCAATTGACAAAATTTTGCTATGTCTCTTTGGTTATGTTATAGTATTCAAATCAACCAATCAAATGCTAAGAAGAATTATTGCAAGACAATCAGAATACTGTTATTGAACAAGCAATGATGCCAAAAGGCCAAAATTTCCTCAATATTTCACAATTCTTTAGCTATAAATCACTTATTATAGCCCAAGAAAATTTCAGCAATTCCAAATGCAGCAATTCTTAAAGATTGAAATTTATTATGCAATTAAGAACAGAATTCTGTTTCCAAATGTAGCTCAAACAACCAAATGAAAATCAAGTAAAACGATTGGATATTCATGTTCGCAACAAACATTGCATTTTGCAATATTCAATTCAATTCTTGATTGCAAGAATAGAATTTACATGGAATAATTGATAATGAATAATTATAATCTGAACATTCTTACCTGATTTGGAGAAAACCCAGTTATATCTCATTTCAACTTTATTCATCTTCAATCCTGAACAAAATAATACATAAGTCGAAAATCATATAATTGAAGAAATGTCAATTGAACAGAATAATTCAATTTAAGGAAAGGGAATAAAAAAATCAACAATTCTTACAAATGAACGAAAATCATCGTAATTGATGCCATATTACAGCAACCCAGAATCTCCAAAAATGTCGAAAATTCTCAGAAAAAAATGGAGATCAAATTTCGAAAACAAAATCAGAGTTAAAATTAGAAAGACGAATTCTTTGGATTTATTTGGGTGATAAAAGAAGACTAATTTCTAAAATTAATTGATATTTGCCCGAAAATTTAGGAATTTCTTTTAGTGCTTCCCCAATATAATTCTTGTACTTAAAGTCTTAACAATTCATTTAGCAATTTATTACTAGCATGTTGTTTTCTACCTGAAAAACAATTACAATTATTAATCGAATGTTTAATTAATTGATTGGTCTATATATTACTACTCCGTAACGTAATACTTGCAACAATGGAATTATTTATCTCTCACATAAAGCCATTGTAGCAAGTATTCGTTAACGGAGGGAGTATTAATTAATTATTCTAAATGAGGCATGTCTTGGCAAAGTTGCAAATGATGGTGGATCAATCAAATTAGGGGTCAAATTCTTATCGGTCAAGATAAACTCTGCTGAGTGGGCTCAACTTGAGAGTTGAGATCGAGCTCAATTCGAGATGTCAAAGTTCAATATAACTTAAATATCATTAATAATTTCTAGCGTGAATGATTTAAAAAATAATCAACAAAGGATCATATTTGTGTGTTTAAAGATCCATCATAAACCCTTATTAATATGAAAGCTTACATTATGAATTAAATCTTAGACGGTCCATTTTAACATTCATAAGCACACTAATGTGCGTTTAATAGGAACGAATTAAAAATCACGGGGTATATTATTACAAAACAACATAAAAGTATGGTATTAAGTTTATGTTGTTGCATAAGAGAATCAATTAGTGCCTCCAAATAGTTTCTTCAACTTCTTAACTGAGAAGTATCCAATGAAGTAACCTTTTTAACATTCAGTAGGAGATATCATTTGCACCAAGACGAAAATAGTTATTTGAACCCAGGACTTGCACTGTTCAATGAAACATATGCAAGAGCAGGAGTTTCACCAATGTTAGCTTGGAAATGAAGTACATTGGTGGAAATACATAACATCCCTTATGTAACGTTTTGTAAAATGCGGTATTATTCGTGTCAATAAAGCCAGGCAATTATTGTGCCTCGGCCGAAGGGTAACTTCTGTTGCTCTATGCGAATGTATTGGAACAACTCCACCACCTCGAGGTCTAGTCGCCAATTGACATGCCTAGACCATTCATCGGGAATGTTATATCCACAGCGAAAACCGAAGTAGTTTTGAAAACCGGGCGTTACGTTACTTGCCTTCCGTAGACCGGTGAACACAAAGTCATCGGAGGTAAGGCTAGCGGGATCTTTACAAGGGTAACCCGTTGGTCCGACAGGGTGATTGAATCGGCTACACAATAATCAACGGCAAGTGTAGCACTCGACAGAGGAACAACAAGTGTAAAATCAGAAGATAATATGATGACCTCCCATGTCTAATATATAAATAATAACATAATGCTTAAAACAATTGTAATTTTGGTTGATTATTGAAGGGAATATGTTTGAGTATCTCATCTTCATCGTTGTCCTATTTATAACATCTTAATGAACATACTTACCACGTAGAAGAATTTTCAATAATGCATGAATTTTACCTAGTAATTTACATACACTTTTTGCATTAGTTTGGACTTAATTAGCATCATTGCTTTCGTAAGCTATGTAGTATGTATGTATGGCTGCCATTTGCTAAACATTCAATGTATATATGTAAATTTATCTTCTTCTAGATAAATGAAATTATTCAACTTTAATTTTTATACCGCTACATATGTATTTGACTGAGATCGACTTACAGGTTTGAGAAGAAAAAAGGTTTAACGAACTCAATCATGAGCTAATATAAGAATTATTAGATAACGTGTGTTTGATAATTATTGAGGTTTTATAGAGAGCTTTGGATGAAAAAACATTTTTCGTAAAAGCTATGCCTTACTTTGCAAATAAAATTTAGAGTTCAATGGTTAGAGTTTCACCTTTTCTGATTTGCATAAACGTGTTTTAATAAAACAATGTCTGATTGTTAAAGGATAAGTTTATTACTATTTTTTTAGGCAAATTTGTCTCAATATTCTGACTATTGCTTAGTGCACTCGGCACCTTAACTTCATTTAGGTAAATTTTTTCCTAAAATTACAATTAATCAAAAAAGTCATACGGAGTAAACTTTTAATCAAAAATTTATTTTTTAAAAAACAACATCGTTTTCCGGTGAGTATGGTCGGCGTAGTTGAAAAAAGGTACACACACACCCAATACATTAATTTGTAGTGTTTTCAGCTACAATTTCATGGTGCAGTGTTGGGCGCACCTAGGGCAGAGCACGGTGCGGTTTGGTGCGGTCTGGAGCATAACCGCACAAAACCGCAATTTTGCGGTTTGGGATTTTCTCAGACCGGACAAACCGCAATTATTTCCAGACCGGACAAACGAACCGCAATTTGCGGTTTGGTGCGGTGGGTTTTGCGGTTTAACGCTTTTCTTTATAAATAAATAAAACTTAAATAGTCTATTAAAATATATTACAAGTCATTGTTTATAAATAAAATACGCTCACAATATATAGCCGTACTACCAACACATAAATTAATTTAACAAACTTCAAAATGATACATAAAACAAATAGAAATGTCGTTTCCGCAAGATCGAACGAGGGCACGAGGCATCTTTGACGACCAATAAGTTTTCACATTTCCCGCTATTCTCATGCGATATCAATGACACTTGGAGCTAATCCAATCTTTGAGAACTTCTACAAAAAATATATATACATGTATGTATTATTAACAACTTTAATATAGTGGGAAAATAAGATAGAAAAGTATATAAATGAATAAAAAGACATCCATACATTATCAATTATTTTAAGAGAATACGGTTTGCGGTTAAACCATACACCACTAATTTTGCGGTTTGCGGTTTGGTTTGGTTTAAAAAAATATCATAACCAACCAAACCTGCAAAAGTGCGGTTTGGAAAATAAAAAACACGCAATTTTCAGACCGCAAACCAACAAACGTCAAATTGCGGTTTGGTTTGCGGTTTGGTGCGGTCAGACGCACTCTGCTCAGCCCTAGGCACCAAACAATACTTTAGAGTGTTGAGGCCAATTTACTTTTTTTTATGTATCGGAGTACAATTACATTTATTTGCATATAATTGATATGTTGGTATTATAATTATGGATAAAAAAGGTCATTTCATCATTCTCTCACTAAAACTCTAAAATTTCATTTTAAGAGTTTCTACTCACCTAACTCTCCTTGATGAAACTCTCTTTACCAAACATCCTTATTAGAATTTTGTCTACCCAATCTAAGTTTTTAAAACCATCATTTTGCTCTAAGGCTCAATACCAAACATCACCATATGAGAAACTCTATCTTGAAAAAGCTTATAGTCCTATAATATTTTTTGTAATTACCAAGTAATTTTCAACAACATCTAATAATCCTGCTTAATTGAAAGATTATTGCGACAAACTCTTTTGCACCCATTTTGAAAAAAGAGATAGGATGTAACCATGTAAGAGATCGAACAATTAATCAACATAATTTTATAAGAAGAAGATAATAAAAGACTAATTTCTAAATTTTAATAATTTGACTAGAGATTCTTTATTTAGGCGTGCTTAATCAACATAATTTTTCTAAAAACAATTATTTATCGTATGTATGTGTTAATTAATTGGTTTTATTTCTTCATGTTTCGTTAAATAAATTCATATTAAGGGTCACAATTTTATCAGTCAATACACGACTCGAGTGAGTTCGATTTAAAATCGAGCTCAATTCGAGAAGTCAACAAGCTGATTGGAGCAACATATATTCAAGCTCGAAAACTTGCGATAACTCGAAAGTCAATATGATGTCTTGTGGATTTGTGGTATGAATGTGTGTTTCAATCTAAATTTTGTTGTGAAAGATTTTAAAAAATCAAAAAAGAATAATCACAATTAAAATTTAAAAACTATCATAAAATTGTTATTATTAATATAAAAATAAACATTACATCATGATGTAGCCAAACTGAGTTGCTGGTCCTTTATTCAACATTGCTAAGCATTAATGTGCGTTTAATAGGAACGAATTAAAAATCACAGGGTATATTATTACAAACAACATAAAGATGATAATAGTTTATGTGTGTTGATAAGAGAATTTATTAGTGCCTCCAAATAGTTTCTTCACTTCTTAACTCAACGGTATCCAATGAAGTAACTCCTTTAATATAATTCAGTAGGAGGTCATTTGAAACCAGAGCAAGACTAGTGATTTCGAACCCAGGATTGTACTGTTCGATGTATACGCAAGAGCAGGAGTTCGGCCACGTTAGCTTGGAAATGAAGTAAAATTGGTGGAAATACCATAAATCGTCCTTATGTAACGTTTTGTAAACGCGGTGTTATTTGTTGTCAATAAAAACAATTATTGTGCCCTCGGTCGCAAGGAAGACTTTTGTAGCTCTATGTGAATGCATCGAAACAACTCCAACCACCTCGAGGTCTAGTCACCCGATCGACATGCTAGACCATTTAACGCCTGGAATGTTACATCGATGGCGAAAACCGAGTAACTTTGAAATCAGCAATTGAAAAACTGTATGTAAATCCTCTTCTAGATAAATTTAATTACTTAGTCGTTATTTTTATACTGCTACATATAGATTTGTTCAAATGTAAAAGATTTGAAGAGAGAATAAAGTTTGATCATCAATAAGCTAATTATGAGAGCGTTTGACAGGGAGTGAGAGATATACTTAAATGATAGAGTTTTTGTCTCGATCTCGATTTCAAAGATCTTGAGACCGATTTTTCATTTTCCGTGTTTTGTATTCTATTTTGATTATTTTGACTACGAAACAACTGTTGTAATAGTTTTTCATTATAAAAAAGTCACACTTTACTTAGTTTTGACTTACTTAGTTTTGACCATGAAAAATAAGGAAAGTAGAGGCTTGGGATTAAGAACTTCTAATGGGAATTGAAGGGATACTATTGAAGTTCCTAACAACTAAAAGCATAATTTTCCATAATTCACAACTTGCTTTCAAAGTCTCGTCCGATTGTTTGTTTTGTATTTTCTTTTATCACTGGCATTGACTGGTTTAATAATCTTTATTGGATTGTACTTTTTGACCGCCTCGAGATACAATGTACGCGCTAAGGGCACTCATAATAAAGAGTTTGTATTTTGATTTTTTAGGTTTGATGAAAAACAAAACTTATTATTAGTGGTATGTCATGAAGATTTGAAAGTTGGGATGAGTTTTGTATTTAGTAATGATTTATATTTGGTGAGGTAAATTTTAGTGGGTATTGAATATTGAGGAATTTTGGTCGGATCCCTAAGGCTACAACCCTTAAAATGTTTAACTATTGTTGGATAAATAGTTTATTTGTGTGGGAAATTTGTAGGAAAATAATGTGGCACGAAAAATGGACAAATTCTTAGGAGTTTGAACCATTGTGGTGACATCCTCTAATATTAACACGAGATTTACATAGAACATACTCAGGTTAGACAATATTGAATTAGAAATTTATTCAGTTGGTGATTGAGGGACTGTGATAACCACTCCACTACACTATAGCGCTCCATTATTTTCTCAACTTTGTTGGCATTGGGATGAGCAAGGTAAGGTAGATATTATGATAGTGGAGCGCGGATAACCATATGTGGAGTGCGGTTATCAATTTCCCTGATTGAGGAGTGATATCGATTTTTTTGATCCTCATATTGGGAAGGGATAAAATCTAACCACCTAAAAGTCGTCAAATCTAGGTTTGCCCGAAGAAGGAACGGGTGGTAGCACTTTGTTTATATCAGTTTGGTTTAACTAAGCTTAACTGAACCACCGAAAAAAAAACTTAATTGAACAGGTTGAAAAGAATACGCATTTTGGTTCCAATCTTGCATTATTAGCCATATCAGTCGGCCATAATTCACCTTAAAGGCCATATTGCATATAGTCGGCCCATACTCACACTTAAAGGCCACGTAATATGCAAGTCTAGAGCTTTCACAAGGCAGTTCATGATCTCATGAGTGATTTATTTCTTTTAGTTCAGAGAGCTACAATGACGGATTGACGGGAATGGATTGATTTCGAGATTTGTGGAATTGAAAGGAGAGTTCTAATAAACTAAGCTAACAGCACTCTCTTGTTTGTGTGATTTAGATTGTATACATCAAAATATCTTTTGAGGTCATTTTAACCCTTAATTCATGTGCTTCAATTCAATATTCTAAGTGTGTTATAATGAATTTTTATAGCTCAATGAGTTCAAATGAGTGAAAAATAGCTAGGGTTAATTATCACTAAGATGCATTCCGTGCTTGATTCGTGAATCACAGAGAAATTGAAAGAATATTGATTTTTCTTGACTCTTCCATAACAAACAACCACGAAGTAACACAAGTTATTACAACAATTCGAGTTATTTGTATATGTGTAAATTATTCATTTTTTTTTTTTGCATTTTCAAACTACAAACGAAATACAAATTTGTGAACAAAACAAAAGAGACGTTTCTTATTGATTATTTTCACTCATATATGTCATATTAACATAGCCACTCATACGTGGTTGATGTACATGATCGATATATAGACAGTAGATTATTGGTGTAACTAATAAAGTAACGTAAAACGTAAGATTAATTAAATTACTATTTACGTACGTAATTATCGAGGTGACAAATAAAATTGCATTTCGAATTATATATTATTATCTAAATCACACCAATTATGCTTATTTAATTGTGCATGCCACCAAAAATATCCTTCAACTTCTTTATCTGAGCAGTATCCAACAATGTGATCTTCTGAATAACATCGGTAGGAAGGTCATTTGTTGCTAGAGCAAGGGTTGTAACCTGGGCACCCGGATTCTGGCTATTTAAGCTTACGAACGCGGTCGCCGGGGTGTCGCCGATGTTAACTTGGAAGTGAAGTAATGTAGGTGGAAACATCATGATRTCACCTTTYGTTAGGGTTTTGTAGTAAGGGGTGCCATCGGATCCGATGAAACCGGCAAGTATTGTCCCCTCGACGGCAAGAATGACCTCCGACACGCGGTGCGAGTGAATCGGAACAACTCCTCCTACACTTAGGTCTAGCCTGATGATCGAAAGGCCTAGACCGTTCAAGGCAGGGAATGTTACATCTACCGCTGGGACCACACCAACACCAAAAATATTAGTGGTGTTTCCTCCAACACGCATAGCGGAGAAAACAAAATCATCCACTGTTACGTTAGCGGGATTCCTGCAAGGGTATCCCGCTGGACCRACTGGATAATTAAAATCTGCCACRCAGAAATCWACGATACTCGTCGTGGCAGATRYRAATGGAATTACAAKGAGARCGAGGAATAGGATAATTTTTGGAGCATCCATGTTTGAAGATGTTTCAAAGTATATGTTGGGGTAATTAGAGGATGAGATTGTTGTCTTGGTTATGATTATTGCTTTGGTGTGGTGCTTAATTTTKGCTATAACAATGTCTTCCTTTATATAGTACATTATTGAGTGTACTAAGAACAACGTGGTTGAATTATTCCTTGATTAAGTAACGATTAATTATCTTTTTTTTCATGAATCATGAGTGGGATTAGTGTCGTTTAGCTGGCCCACCACAAATTATATTCGCAATTTATTTAAATGCCATAAACCATGTCAAATACTTCGTATTATACAAGTACTTAAGATGAAAGTAACATGCGTTGATTGTGTTTTTTTGGGATGAATGAGCCATTAAAGTAATGGAAACATTAAGGGGAATTTTCTCGAGTAATCTTGGGGATTGACCTAATAGCTCTGGCATACTTGAGGTTTGAAGAACATATCAAGTAACTTTGATGTCAGAGTATAATAACTCACGTAACCCTATCTGTTAAAATTTAACTAACACTGTTAATTATTAACTGATTCTGTTAGTTTGTGTATTTCAACTCCTAAAAAAATAAAAAATAAATAACCATTCTTCCTCCTTCTATCTTACAAACCCCACAAAATCGCAGCAATGTTGAGCGATTTGGGACCGGAGTAAATTCGAGCAACCCAAAAATGCAACACATGTAGAGGAGTAGTGAATAAAATCGATCGATGGTTGGTGGTGCTCGATATTTCTGGAGATGAGAGAGAAGTCACACAACCACGCAATCCAACCTAACCACCACAATCGCCGCGGCCCAGTAACAACCAATCGCGACCACAATACCCACATCGCCCAATTCAATTAAAAAAATGTTTTAATTAATAAAAATGAATTTCCTTATCCTTTCCCATAACTTCAAAGTTGGCCAATATAAACTAGATGATTTAAAGTGAGTGATAGTTCAAGTGGTTAGATTTTCTCTCTCCGGTCCTAGGTTCCTAGCTGATCTTGATATCGATTCTATACCCGCCTTTATAACTCTCTAACACCAATATATACTCTTGTATCATTGATCATTCTTGTAATGAATTGAAACAAATACATACATACTCTTGTATCATTCTTGTAATATAAATTTATAATTAACTAAATGATTGGGATCATAAAATTAGGATCCTACAATAAAAAAATACATACTTTGTATCATTCTTGTAATGAATTGAAACAAGGTAGCTACTAAGTAGTAATCTAAGTACTATCTCAAGCATTTGTCATTACATGTTCATTACATACACTATTCCAATTTGCCGAGTTTGAGCATTCGAATCTAAAGTGACATGTATGTATTATTGTATTATAATACAAAGATCGATTATTCTGATCTAATTACTTATTATATGACATTTTCTGCGTTCAAAACTTTGAATGTTCTCGTATGACTTTCGCCATCCTTAAAATTATATTTTACTATCTTTTGAATACTGATCATTACCGAGTAATTGCATTCTCGTCTTGCCATACAATATAATTTTGATAGAATATAATATATAAATCTAATCATAAACTTCAACTACCAGCTTAAACTTTTAGTGAAATTATTTTTTTAAAATATGACAACGACAATAATGTATTTGAAATCGCTCCCCACCAACCACCGTTATTAGCTATATGTTGTTGGTCGAACCTCTAAAAGGCTCCAAACATTTTTTCCCCTTCTTCTCCGATCCAAACCGCCGGCCAAAACACCAAAATTAATTGCATTATATGAAGGTTAATTGTATTACTAAGTATTAATTAAAATTATTATCATTGTACATTTTTCCCGTCAAAAAATTATTATATATTATTAAATATATGCTTTGGTATATTCACATGTCACACTCGATCACAACCATGTTGAAAGGCATTCAACAATTTAAAGCAATCCCTAAAAGAAAATTTCTAGTCCGTATAGGATATGTATTTAAAAGGGACATATAGTGATAAATTGGAAAATATTTGCAATTTAATGGAATTTCACTTGGATAACCTCAACTATTATGAAGGAAAAATCACAAATTTATCACTATTTATTTCTTTTAAATCAGCTACGGAAGTATATCCTATATGAATTAGATACTCCTCATCCCTTAATAGCTTGGCGCGCACTCGGTCTCCATGAAAAATTCATGATTAGTCGGATTGGATGCATGTTACATTGTATAATAATAATCGTTGATGAAGTTTTGGTCTAATAATTAGTAAGATTAAGTGTTTATACAATAAGATTACTAGCTAGTTTGAATCATTCTTCTCCATAAATGGTGTCGATTAATATGAAACGAACAAAAATGATTATTTCGAGAAATCATCTACAAAGATCTTCTCGCTCTCCAACCCATACAATTAAGAGCCACAGTCTTTTGCAAATCCATCCCCTCCAATATATGTATGATGATAATAATTGGCTAGCTAGCCATAAAAAGAGTGTCTTGAAAATTTGTTACTTAAAAAATTTGACAAAGACATAGTTATGCTCTAAGTAAACCTTTTAATTTAATAATTAGTTATGAAGATATGACTATTGACTGTTGATTTAGCTAAAGATCGAATCAATGATGTTGAACATTCATACTAATAATAATTTTGGTCAAAAAATTATATTAAACTCATTATTAAGTGCATAAAAAAAAGTTAATGAAGGAAAGATAGTATGAATGAGAGTCAATGAAACTTTTCTCTCTCATATCCATAAATAATCGATCACTTGCTAATTCAAACCATTTCTTTACTAATTCATTTATCTTTTTGCTTAATTTATTCTTATTCTATTGAATAACTATTATTATATCACTTCTTTTGTGCTTATCAATTGGCTTACCATTCTTCAGTCAATGATATGGGATTAGTATAACATTAATTAAGTCTTTGTTCAATACATTGCTATAATCATTTTAATTTTAACAGCAAGAATAATATCAATTAGTTCATCTCATAATTGATTGTGTAGCAATTATGTATCCTATTTTCATATGGGTTGGTATTATATATTGAGTTGTCAAAGACGGTGGGAACTCGCGCGCTCCTCGTAATAGTACCAAAAAAATTACTCATAATATATTATTGATATCAATCAAATATGATACGAGTAACACACTTGTTTTTTCGTTAAGGAGTCGCAAGGGCAGGGATGAGAATCAATCTCGGGATCTTTTTGAGATCGAAAGGGATGCCTTAATAACGTTACCTACTTGAACTATCTCTCATTCTCAGTACCACATACCTTGTTAAGTATGCAAGTGTGAGTTGCAGTCTCACATCAAAAAGATTAAGCTAATAAACTATCGTTTATACTTAAGTGGGCTATTCTTCACGCGTATTGTTATATTGATTTTGGGATAGAACCCACTTAGACTTTGTTACTTTACTATTCTCTTTCCCTTGGTCCTAACAACACTAACACACAATTGCTAGATGGTTTGAAGTCAAAATTTCTTTAACCAACAACGCTATCTTTTTAATAGTTTGTACTTTTTTAATTAGAACAGGTTTTCTTGGAAGGTCATGCTTGAAAATATGCCAAAAATGTAAGCCACAAGCTCAACCATTATAGAGTAAATTAAAATAGTTTGTAACTTGGGAAATTTTGTAGCTTTCTTGAGCTAACAAGACATTAGGTCTGTCTACATGTGTTATTTTTCACTTTTTTCATTAATGATAAATAATGTGAAAATAACACGTGATATCATCTTGATTTATAATGGTTGTAACTTATCATTGTAGGTGGTAGTAGCTTCAATTTGGAACTATAAAGGTTGGGACTTGTCATTGTAGATGATTATAGTTTAAAAATTGTTATAAGTTAGAAATATGATGTGAAAAATAAAGCTATAAGTGTTTGTAACTTGTTGTGTGGATTATCAACTTTGTCGAAAATATGTGGATTGTAAGCTTAAATTAATCCAATAAAATAATTTTGCGGAAAGTGTATTGTGATTTTGGGCTGCAATATAGAATTTTACATGATCGTATGATATGAAGAATAATTTTACTAAAATGCATGTACTGTAGGTTTTTTTAGGCATTGAGAGAAGAATAAACAATTTTTTAATAGAATATATTTCCTCCGAATAAAAAAAGTGTTACACTTTTAATAAAATATGTCTCACATATATTATGAAAATGTAACACTTTTTTTATACGAAAAAGTATATAATAAATATCGAACTTTAGGTCTCTTTTAAAGGTGGAGCCTTGATACTTATTGTAATTCGGATAAATGCATGCATCATGCATGCATGAATGTATGAAATACGTATAATTAGTTGGTACCACCGAATTGAATAGTTTCTTCAAATTCTGAACTTGTGAAGAATCAAACAAAGTGATCCTCTCAATTACATCAGAAGGAAGATCATTAGCTCCCAAGGAAGTGGATTTGAATCGAAACCCGGGATTCGCGCTGTTCATGCTAACGAATGCAAGAGCAGGAGCATCGCCAGTGTTAACTTGGAAGTGAAGCAATGTGTGTGGGAGCACCATCATGTCTCCCCTCCTCAATGTTTTTATAGTATGCAGTGTTGTCGGATCCGATAAACCCGGCAATGATTGTCCCTTTCCATGACCAGGTTAACTTCTGACACCCGGTGTGAATGGATCGGGACAGATCCATTCACACCGATGTCTAGCCTTGCCATGGAAAGGCCTAGACCTTTCAATGCCGGGAAGGTGAGGTCAAATGCCGAGATTATATACCTACGTTGAAGATGTTTGACGTGTCACCCGCAACAGCCAAACCCGAGTAAACAAAGTCATCGACTGTGAGGTTAGCAGGGTTCCTACAAGGGTATCCTGCTGATCCGCCTGGGAAATTAAAATCCGCCACACAGCAGTCTGTAACTACACTGCTTGTGGCGGACAAAACAAAGACAATGAGTGAAAAGAGCAAGAAAATAATCTTTCATATTCTCGGATTAGACTGAACATGTTTATATTTGGTATATATATCCTAGCTAACAGCAATATTTTGTTATTTGAACAAGAGTAAATATTCTCCATTTTATGAAACTGTTAGAGTATATAACATACTAGTTTTTATGTGCACGCGATGCGTGCTTGTATGTATGAAAATTGTACCTTTTGTATTCATCAAAAATGATTATATGGTATGTATCATAATAAAAGTTATTAGCTAATTAGCAATACAATTTATGTGCACGCGATGCGTGCTTGTATATATGAAATTTACCTCGTATTTATTAAAAATGATTAATATGGTATGTATCATAATAAAAGGTTATAGCTAATAGCAATACAATTATCTGAATTGTAATTATTTTGTAAATAATATGTTTTTAAATTGAAATTCAAATAAAACCATAATTTTAATACAATTTGAAATAATGTTCATTGTTTAATGTTTGATAATCTAACTCACATAATAAATGTAATTTTCATATTTAATCAATAATTAGTAAAGGATAATTTAGGCACTTCAATTCATAATTTAATTTTCATTAAGGGTATAAAGTCTTTAAGAGGGGACACCATCTTCCTCCCCCTTCCCATATATAATAGAGATTCCTGGGCCTCAACCATCAGCTTAAGCTTTTGGTTAAGATGGTCCGATCAACCAAAATTAAGCGATGGTTGAGCCCATGATATTTATATACTCGTACAAAAACAACTAGCTTAGCCATTTTTAATAAATTAGCAATAAGATAGATAAATTATCCGGAGTAATTCGTAAGCACGTATATAATTAGTTGCGCGCCATAGGGGAGGATATGTTGCTCCAGTTCATGTCACTTGAATTAATTTTTATGAAACAAACTAGCTAGCCAACGAACGGAATGACTAAGAAAGAAATTCACTAAAATATGTGGTGTTAGTTAAACCACATACCCACCCCAATCTCTTTTGAAAAGCCACCTTATCCCCCACTCACATTAAATTATAGGAAAATATCACTGGATTTGTAAATCCATGAATTTGATAAAAATTTAAATTACGACATTTATTACATTCATATCAAACGTGTTCAATTTCGATCTTGAGAAATTTTGAACTTAGGAGTTAGAATGTTCTCAGATTCGAAAGGAATTGGCATATAGACCTGGAATTGTGCCTAAGTAACATGTTTGTTTGCAAAATATTGTACTCCTCCATATATTTTACGGAGATAATTAATGATATGAAAAGAATTAAATAATTTACAAGCAAGCACCATGCATGATTATACATGTTACATATTTATACAAATATACTTCGTATATAGCAGTTACAATACATATTTAATTTTGCACCATATAAGACACTCGTGCACACATTCGTACACACGTTATTAATCGTTACACAGTACAATATTGTTATATATACGGAGTTTTTTTAGTACTTCCTCCGTTTTTTTAAATGCTTGCGACAAAGGAATTTTTTTATATCTCACAAAAAATACCCCTTTGTGCAAGAATTTGAAACGGGGATACTACGTTGTTTCAATCGATGAATATTATGAGACATGTTGATCAATCGATAATATAAATGCGTAGAGTGTATTATAGATCCACCAAAGATTTGCTTCAATTTGCACTTGTGAACATCCAAGAGAGTGATTTTTCTGAATGACATCAGTAGGAATGTCATTTCCTCTAATGAAAGAGATAACAATTGGAAACCAGGATTAGCAACTATCAAGCTAAAATTGCAACGCATTTTTACCAACGTTTAACTTGAAGTGAATAATTTTGAGGAAAACATCATCAATCCCCTCTTTTCAATGTTTATAGTATGGAGTTTATCCGAGCTATTAAAACCGGGATTAGTTCCTTCAACACGAAGATGACCTCGGATACTCGGTGTGAGTGGAGGGAATGACTGTTCACCCGAGATCTAGCCTGCAAGGAAAGGCCTAGGCGTTTAGCCCGGGAAGGTGGTGTGATCTGCGAAGTGCACTGATGTTGAAATCGGTGTCTGTTATTTCAATGGAACGCGAGGCCTGTGTCACAAAAGTACTCGACTGTGACATTGGTAGGGTTTTTACAAGGTATTCCCGCTGGTCCACTGGATAATTGTAGTGCCACACAGAAGTCTACGACACTGGTGGGGATGACACCGAAACAAGAAGTGGGAAAGCATGAAAACTTTTGGAAAATCCATTTATTGGTTGGAAATGGGTTTTTAATTTACTATGTAATGTAAGTTTGTGTTTCTTTATATAGAATGACAAGGTGTGGCACTATTTAGTGATTGCTTCATGCAACTCTTTTGCAGCAAATTATATTGTGTTAACTCAATGATTGCTTGGAAGATGCAAAACGTATAGTACATACGTAAAGCCTTCAATTTTTTCTAATCGATTACTGTTATCCTGTTATGAGAATGGTTTACAAGACGAAGAGCCTTTAATTGTAAGACACGCATATTAGATAGGGAAATAATTTGACACTCTTCAACATCACGTTTGTCCGTCTCACATATGGTGTCATATCATTATTTGTACAAGTAAACACACATAAGACATCTAAAAGTTAAAAATAGACGTGTTTCCAAAATATACATTACCTAATTTTCTTTTCTTATGAAAAATAAAAAATGAAAAAAAAGAAATATATTGACAAATATGCGAAGGCAGCAAAACGAATACAAGTTATACAACAATAAATGAGGAAGTACATTGATCTCAAGGTGCCCAACTCAATGATATTGCATTTGGCTATAATCTCCATAATTAACTAATGGTGTGACACTGTGACTAATACATTAAAATTTGTATATCTATAAAGTTTAAGAAATAATTCAAAATTTAACCACCAGAACTGATCCTCGAATCCGGATTAGCCCAAAAGGGTGAATCGGGTGGTACACAAAAAAAAAATCAAAATTTAATGTAGCTTTCTCTATGTTTTTTAAAATTAAAATCAAAAGATTTGTGGTGGAACATATCTTATTGAGTTATTTCACGGTTTTGTAAGAAAAAAATGGATTGTAATCTCGATAATTCAATGATATAATCATATTAATCAAGTTTCATCCCTTTAATTTGTTAGTGGGAGTAGTTTTAGTAGTTTGGTAACATGATGGTTAAATCTTAAAATAAACATGCATATATAGTTTGCCATGCAAAATGATTAATATTGATCTTGATATTATTTCATATWCCGAGTCAATTTTTTTGGGTACCAATGAGCCACAAATTAAAGGCGGATACATTTACAATGGGATGTGCTATGAGGATTCGGACATATGATCACAAGAATCAAACGTGAAGTTAAAGACAATGCTTTAATTAAACCCCTTCATCCATAATCCAATTTAAAAATGAGTAGAACAATATAATTTTTTTATTTTTATTTTTTAATTGGGAGATTGGATACTCTAATAAACTTCCATAAAAAGCATCTAKGTGATCAATTTTAGTACGAAAGTAATTGCAAAAATGTAACSTCACTATTCCCTATCTCCACTRATAAGGGGCAACAACCATATGAAAAAGACTAATTGTAGCATTGTTCTTTATATAACCTAGAGTGAAAAGTCCATATTATCCTTATTGAAGTTGCTCAATGACCAATCAAATAACACTTACCATGGTTATACTTTACATAATTAAAATACTGAGAAATTTTGAACAAAATTCACCTGGTCGCCCAAACGATTATTTCAGGGGTCAAAACGTGAATTATACATCACATGGTCGCCCAAACTACATATCATTTTTGTAAAAGAGCAGAAAAATCTTTGGTTGGTACCACCAAGTGTATAGTGACGCCACATAAAAATTTAGGCCAAAATTATGAGATATGATGAGGTTTTGAAAGACTTTTCTTATGAACTTTCAATCGTCGAAATGCGCGTGGAAGACTAAACACTTACCGTTTCGGTGGAAACTTGGCAAGATATCATCCCTATGACCCTTAGGGTGTGGGAGAAATTATATGGGCAAAACTTAGATGATTGTCAAACGATGATTCCAAGGGCCAAAAACGTGAATTATACATGACAAACGAAAAATGACGTCTCCAAACTGATTTATGTTGAAAGAGTCGAAAAGTCTATGATTGATTTCCATAACAATATATAGATTTCACGCAAAAATTATGAGATATAATGAGGTTTCTAAGGACTTTTCTTGTGAACTTCCAACCATTGAAATGCGCGTGAGAAACACAATACTTGCCATTTATATATTAGGGCCAAAAATTGGCGATGAGTCATCTATCCCCCATGAACCTTAGGTCGTGGGAGAAATTTTGAGCAAAACTCAGATGGTCACTCGAACGACGATTCAATTCTAGGCCAAAAAAGTAGATTAAACTATTTAAAGATTATGCCTCGCAAAAATTAGTGCCAAAATTATGAGATATGATATGATTTTGAAGGACTTTTCTTATGAACTTCCAATCGTCGAAACGTACGTGGATGGTACAAGTGCACTACACCACTTGTCGTTTGAGACTGAAATCTTGTGAGGGCTCATCTCAAATGATCCTTAAGGATAGGAAGAAATTTTGGACAAAACTTAGATATTCAAGGGCCAAAAACATGGATTATACTTGACGAAAATGACGAATCCAAACCGATTTTTGTTAAAGAGCCAAAAAGTCTGTGTTTGTTTTTCACAACTATATAATGGTGTCACGCAAAAATTTGGGCCAAAACTATATACGAGACATGATAAAATTTGGGCCAAAAATTTTGAAGGACTTTTCCTCTTAACTTTCAACCATAGAAATGCACGTGTGGGAGGCACAACACTTATTGTTTGTAGTTGAAACTTAATTGGATGGTAATGGGCCATCCCTTATGACCTTTACTCCCCATTTGGTTATTAGTTTTAAATGGTGGAAATGAAATTTAAATAGGTAAAAATTATTCTTAAAATCACAATGAGGAATGAAGTTGCTCACAACTTTATCTCTATAGAAAAATAATCTTAGCTCAAACTTATGTTTTTTTCTCCATGGAGACACAATTTATTAGGAATTTCATTACCACTTGGGGGAGTAGTATTGGGTTGAGAATGAAAATTGGACTTTTCAAGATGAAATTGCATTACCAAGGGAATGAACATGATATTTCTTTATAAATTTACATACAAATTCATTCTCATTACCACCMTTTACTRCCAACAACAAAACGAACCGTTAAAGTATAGGAGCAATTMTGGTCAAAACCGAAACAGTCGCTGAAATAACAATTTCATTGTTATTGTTCGTGTGAGAGGCTGCCAGGCTTGTATAGAAGTGTCAAAATGATTTGAAATCTTCCAAAATCGCTCCTCGTAAATGATACATGCATGTAGGTGAAATTTTGGGGTTAATATATGCTACATTAGAGACAAAATCTGATTAATAACCATTCAAACTTTCAAAGTTGTTAGGATAGCTTACTACCTTGATGCTTGAGTATATATATCTATCTATTTATCTATCTATCTATCTATACCTTAGAAAGAGATCGAGCGACACACTAGTGAATAGTGTACGATAATTCGGAGCCAAAATGCGACGCTTACTTTTACTCTTTTGCTATTCCAAGGGACGCTTAGCTTCTTCGACAAGAATGTCAAAAGAATAACGTCGGAATATATATAACTTGTCGAATATGCGTTCTATTGGACCATGAGATGACTTTAGTTCAAGTTTTTTGCTGACTTGAATTCATATTAAATCACATATCTGATGAATATGTTTCCAAGTTCAAACTATGAAGTTTGACAATCAAATTTTCACACTTTCTCGCTTCATCTAAATTTAGATCGATTTTTTGGGGACTTTCCAATTACAGAAAGGTTATCGTTCAGTTAATAAAACAAGTATCCGTAATAGGAAATATTAAAACTAAATAATCACAAGTAATTGTCGATGTGTATTGTCAGAAGAATAATTTTTATTATTTTTAATTTGTACAGTTTTAAAAAGACACTTTCAAATGTAATATAGACCATTACAAAATAATCAAGAGATAAATACTCCGTATTCTATATGCAAAAGTTATTTTTCACAATCCCTATTACTTTCGTATTAGTTTTGTTTTTTCAAAGAGCTATTATTAGAACATTTTAGTAAAGTTTAAACCTTTTATACTTCCTTGATTAACAAGAAACAACTCGCATTAAATAGAACTAAATTAAATGATGTCCGTCCAAGTCTAAATAATTCTAGATTGATGACTTTTTTGTATCAATCCCTGTTAAACTTTGGTCCCAAATCTTATCTCATCTCATTGCTAACTCGGACATACATTGTGCCATGGTGGCTCAGTTGAGCTAGCTTGTACACATACACCAACGAACATATCGGCTCAAGAGCTCCGCCACGTGGCTTGGTCATGGCATTGTGTGAATGTCCTTAGTTTTTTTTAATATTTTTTGCTAATTAGAATCTTGACACTATTCTATATATTAAATCACGTAAATTATTATTTAAACATAATAGTGTGTGTTTTGTTTAATTTGTTCAACGAATAGTTTACTTAATTCTTTGTAATTTTATGTTAATACTCAACAAAAGATATACTATTATATTGGATAAAGAAGAAGTGCAATGTCAAGCGTGAAAATAAAAATAAAAACGAAAGAACAAAATAGAACGGAGAGATATCTAATACAAAGTAATTGTGATTGAGGATAAAAGCATGCAGAAGCTACATTGTTATTGCAAATAACAACATATTGGAACAATTCTAGAATCAAATACAAAGAACAAACACTGCAATACATTCAAAAAATCACAAAAATAAGAATAAATACAAATTTATTAGGGCTTCTTTTTTTTGGGGCATTATCCCATTTTATCAAATTGACTCAAAATGAAAGCAAGCAAGAATGCTGAATAAATTTGTAAAGCATGGTAACTTGCTAAGCCATTAGTTGGTGCCACCAGGACACCCTTGAGCTTCTTTTGGTGGCGGCGTCGAGGAAGGTTGTGGTGGCAACAATGTCGGTAGGAAGATCATTAGCAAAGAGGGCGTAATCGAGGATTTGAAGTCCAGGGCTAGGGCTACTAAAGCTAACAAAGGCAGAGAGAAGATTTTCCAGAGTTAATCTGGAAGTGAAGTAGCCTTGAGGAAAAATCACATCACCTTGTGAAGGGTTTTGATGTAACTGTGTTCGTTCCTGATGAAACGAAGCCAGCACAAATGGTGCCGTCAATCACACAAACTTCAGAGCCACCAGGGTGGGTGTGCATGGGGATGACACCGCCTTGGCGATGTCTAACGGGCAATGGAGATGCCGAGGCATTGACACGGGGGAACTGAGCGCGGAACGCCGGTGTCACGGCAGCCTTGATTAGGTTTGAGGTGTTCCCGGCATGGCTAGGCGTGGAACACAAAGTCGTCCTCGTGACCTTTGCAGGGTTCTTGCAGGAGTACCCTGCAGGTCGTCGGGCAGACTCATGTCTGCCACGCAGAAGTCCCTGCGAGCGCAGGGGACAGAGAAAGAGGAGAGAGAAAATGATTATCGGAATAAACATCCTGAAAAATTAATTTGTCGTCGTATTTTTGCGATTCTCCTAGCTCAATTTGACATCTTTATATAGGCAAAAAATGAAAGTAGCATTGATTTTGTTATAAATTTTGGTTCACATGTTTTGGCTACTTGCATTTTTGGTTGTGTGGACAAAAGATGGGGGCTAAAATGCTCATCTTGGTGATGTGATTGCTCGACCCATTGTTCGAGTCGCAACAAGCAATCGCTTTTCTTCTGATTCGTGTGTCTTATTATTGTTATTATTACTCGAGCACGTCATTTATCATCACTAATTGATATTTCAAATCGAATGATTATAACTTATGATGAAGTTGTTGCTTGACGATAATTGATCGAGGTTTCGATGCGAGATGTCGATTTTATTATTAATTAGTTAGTTACACGTCCTACTGTCCAACTCGGCTAAATTATTTACAGTAAAATTTCGATGCTTTAGTCCGAAATGAAGTTGTTTTTTGCCGATCTGACATGTAAGATACTATTTGAGGTAAACTGATGAGTTTGAATAACATAGTAGAGCTTCAAAATTAAAGATCTGACACATTTTTCCTGCATTCCATTCCTAAGAGACATACATTCTGCATATATGGTATATGAACACATTTTTCAAAATTTGATTTTATGTCAATCGTTGCAGTTAATATGATACGGAAGGAGTGCTACGTACATTATGCACAAATTCGAGTCACCGTATATATATCAGCAACTCGCAGAAGTGATTAAGGAACATGAAGTGCAATGAATTGCAAAGTGATGATCAAACTCATCTTAATCTTTGCTAGTAATAGCATTAGCAAAATTCATAATATTGGAAAGAAAATATCAAGATTGTGGTCCATAATCACATGTTGTGGAAGATGGAACAGAAAATGCCATTCTKAGACAGCTAATGAACAGTAGTTGCCATTCTTCCTAAGATAACAGAACAACTTAACTAACAAAATATGTGGATCTTATGAATTACCCATATTCTGGGTTCATACCCATCTTTAGAGAGGCCAAATATTACTTATCGTACCGCGCCACACAATAAAGTTATTCCGACTTTTCTGTATATCTCTTAAACACACAATTCGATAATTCTTGCATTTTGGATCAAATTTATGAAACCCTTTGRTAYRACAAGTTGTATAGTGCAACCACATTCATTTTTCGCTCACTTGCAAAATAAATAAAATAAAATTATTTGCAAGTTGCAATGAGATCGGCTATGCACATCCGCCCAAACTTTCATGCACGCAATTTCTAGTTGTACCGTGCACATCCTCTAAAACTCCCACGTATGCAATGTCGAACATGGTATGTATATGCCTACGTATGAGAATGTTACAATGTATACGTAATCAATGGCCTTGAATGATCKTACATTTTACTTAAATTAGCTTATTAATTATATGCTGAAGAAATTCAGCATTAAGAAATTCAGGTATGTAATATGCCAAGTAAAGGATAAACTGAAGATAAGATTTTAGACTTATGGTTAATAATGGATTTAATTTGTATGCTTTACTTGTCTAATAATAACCATACATTCTCGTATGCAAGAATATTGCCATATTGGAAGATATGTATATCGTCACATTGGAACTTTTGTGTTTTGTCCATGAATTTTGTTAGTATATGATTTCTTTTGTATGCTTAATTGAAGTTCGAGAAAATATCTTCTTTAGGTCTGTTTTATTCAATTTATTTTTACTTATTTTTAGAGATAACAAATTCGGTTTACAAAAATAAGGTCACATAAATTTAGATAAGAAAAAAAAATAAGTTCTTTATTGAAAAAATAAATTGAAAAAAAACAAACTTATTAATTTTTTTCCCTCTTCCAAAACAACTTTAGAAAAATTCAGATCAGAAATAATAAGTTTTGATAAATTAAGATAAATAAAAATAAATTTAACAGAATAGACTCTTTTGAAAGTAGCTAGATAGATATTTTTGCCACCTGTGTACATACGAAGGTTGAACGATTCCAAATTCATTTTGATCTTATATGCACCCCATATCTCCATGTTGAGGATGAGTGGCGATTACAGTCGCTTCGATTTTTGTTAGTCATCTGGTCTTCAAGCTTTATTTTTTTGGTTACCACCGATTCACTTTTTTTTGTGCTATTTGGATTCAATTCGAGGATTAGTTCTGGGGGTAGGTTTCAATCTCCTTCCAATGTGTAGTTGTTGATTTCACACAAAACGAGCCATGCATTATTGTAGATACGATATATGTCATATTTGACCGAAGTGGTGAACTATTCCGTAATTGTGTTTATTTGAATTACTTGTTATACTTTTGTTTAGGAAAATTTCAAATTATTTGCTACATTTTTCTTTTCGGCAAAGAAAAAAAATCTATATACTTTTGGTCGTTTACATAACTGAAATCAACTAATCGAACTGAATGGAGTTAACTAACTGAATGAAACTGCACTGAACTGAATTGAAATTTTTATGAGAGAGAGAATTGGGTTAAGAACTGAATTGAATGGAGATCTGGAAGTGGCTGAATGAACTGAATTGAAAATAAGCTAATGTAAAGATCCTTTGTGTCCTCACAATCCACATAACCATCTTTTCCTTTCTTATATGATTGTTTCTCATTATTCTCCACATAGCCATCTTTTCGTTTCCTTATATGACGTTCAAAATTTTAAAATTGTGACGAGTAATTCAAAACGGGTGAACTATTAAGGGACTAAAGCCCTTTAAACGTTTGTCTGACTCTATATACTTTGTAATATGATCAGTACTTTGTTGGGATAGAGAGCTAATGCGTAAAATCAAAGGCCTGCTACCTTAAAGCTTTGGGCCAAGTTATTATAATGATCCATGTAATTTATTACAGTAGTGTTTGGTCCACCAAACCAAAAGGCAATTGTGTATAATCTCTCACTCCTCCCCTCTTCCACTCTTCTAACAAGTAATTCAAACACGAATTGTTGAATTTTTGAACGTGACATATAAAATAAAGGGTCATTATACGTTCAATATTGTTACTTTTCTTGTGGCTTTGTCCATTGATTATGATAACAACGATTTGTTTTACGGAGTACTTATCTTTTTGTCATTTTCAAAAATATCTGATTACAATGTGTATAAATAACCTTTTATCTTTTAACCTCGTCAAAAAAAAAAAAACCTTTTATCTTTTACATGAATATTTCGAGTGATTTTTAAATCCAAAACCAAAAACATAAACTATAGTTATGTCAACAACCCCATTATTGATTGTACTTGAAAAGGGTCACCAGTGTAGGCCTTTTTTCTATTTTAAATAATTTTTAAGTAGTGGCAAATTATCATGATACCCTCATATAGTAGAATACATTATACGTCACATGTCTCAATAAATTTCATTACATTTTGAACACCAATTTATTAAACATCATTATTATTCCATAGTAGAATACATATACGTCACATGATCTCAATAATTTTCATTACATTTTGAAACACAATTTATTAAACATCATTATTTTTCCATAGTAGAATACATATACGTCAATGATCTCAATAATTTCATTACATTTTGAACACCAATTTATTAAACATCATTATTATTTCCATCCCCAAACACCAAATTCAGCTAAACCTCTTCAACAATAAACCTAAATTCTCTTTACTATTAGAAATTGGTGGCCGATATTAACCACATATCCACCGCAACTTTAACAACCTTAAACATTACCATCATTTGAAAAACAAAGCACTTCCTTGTGTAGATTGAACAAAAGAGGGGAAGAATAATAAGGTAAAAACATCACCAAATAACTTAATTAAGCGACTTTTGAATTGTTTTCGATTTTTGGTTTTAATATGACGGATTTATGTAGGTTTTTGAATTTCATTTTACTTGTCCTTGCTCATTTACTGCGGGTAGATTTTTACTTGATTTGGTGTGTGTCCTGTTTTTACTTTTGTTTTTATATGTTTTTTCTGATTTATGATTAAAGATGAAATAGTTTGGTTTGGTGAGTTTCAGTATCAAAGAAACTGAACCTTAGGGCATGTTCAGTGGTTGTAGCTAGAGATTTGATTGCAATTTCTAAAGTCCCTAGTATTAGCTTTGACCATTGGATTAAATTAAGCAATAAATTAGCTTGATCAAACTAATTTGCTGAGGTAAAAAGTACGGCAAAAAAAATGAACTCATTAATGAATATGTATTTAAAAAATGAAGATAATTAAGAAAATTAGTTTTCATTAATGGTAGTGGAACTTATTTCAATAAAATGTTATAGCTAACTATGGAGTACAATTAGCTAAGAAAAACACAATGAAATTCTCATGTGGCATGATAAGCTAGCTTGACAATTAGTTGGGCTGGTGCACTGCTCTTACAATACTATTTGGTCAATATTTTTTATAACAAACCAATTCCAACCATATATTGTTTTACCATTTATTGAAGAAAAGACGTTATTATGTGAATACTTAATTGTAGATTTGTAACTTCATGATTTACTCGCAAGTCTTTTTAATGATATATTGTACGCAAAAGTTTAAATTAAGTTACAATGAAATAACATTGAAGTGCAAAACTTTCAATCGATCAAGTAGGAAAAAACTTTTTCATTGGTTTATTGTTAATAAGCGTTTCTATTGTATTAAAAAAAATTACAGTATTACTTTGTTAAATGTTTCTCGTAGTTTGGCCGTTGATTTAAGATTTGAAAAACAAAACCTGATCGTAAACCATATATATTGTCAGGTATCATAAACCGAACCGTGTAGTAAAACTAGTAAATAAATCTAACTCTCTAATCAATTGGTTGGTCCTAATCTGATTTGGCAACGTAGACGAAAATATGTAAACCTTAGGTTCAGGCCTAATTTCAATCTATCAATAATTCTTAATTTCCCTCATATACACATTCATTTCGACTCAAAACATTTCAATCAGTTGTTTTAATATATGTTGTAAGGATTGTTAGGGTTTGATTTCGTCCAGGTGGTGTTAATTTGTTGCTCCATTTTGGATATGCATCAGGTGGATGTGGAAGTGATAAGCAATGATTCTTCTTGGCATAAAATGGCTATTTCTATTCGTAACAATAATCATAATAAACAAAAATGTTGTAAGGCGAAGAGCATCAATTAAAAAAGACATTGGAGCAGTGTTGGGTATCAATGGAGGACTCGCTGCCTTCAGCAAAAGCTATGTGTCTTTTTGTTCAAGCAAACGGCATCACTAAGATGCGCGTCTTTTGAGCCTAATCCACCCTTGCTCGAGGCTCTTGAGGAACCAATATCGAACTCACCTTAGGTGTTTCACGATCAAGAATACCTCTCTTAGCAAGCGGTCAAGAGGCCGCAATAAATGGTTTTCGACGAATGTTCAACCACATGTGAAGGAGTGCACATCCTTACATGTTGTTGAAATGAAATTATCCCCAATAAGATGATATCCCGGTATGGATACTCTTACTTCCCGCCATGCAAAACCTGGCTAAGGTTATCATGCCCAAGGTATCGAGGTGAGTATTTTAATTTTACAGAAAAAATTATGTGAAATAAGCTGACGAAAATAGGTGTGACCTAAATATAGTTGCATTTTCATTTAATATTAGGGATGGCAGTAACCACAACGGTGGGCATGACGCTTAAACTTCCACATATCCCCCTCATATCCACATTTACAAGCCATCTATTGTTCATAGATGTTCAAAATTCTACAATTCTAATCACGACAAAAGGTTCCTCTCCTCATCACACTATACCTTACTTCGCCTACGCGTCTGACCCCAACCAAATCCGCCTAGACTACGCCTTGTTTAATTGCCTCCGGTGCACCCGTGGTCAAGATGGAGACTTTGCGTATTGACATGTTTGATGCTATGGGTCGATTCCTTCTACTGGGCCATGGAGAAATTAGGGATCCCGACATCAGCTTGGTGGTGGCCGGGACCCGGCTGGCAACGCAGGGAAGGTAACCTTACAAACCCCGGAACTTGCCAAGACTTACAACAGAAATTTCATGCAAGAAATTTTATCTCGCAAAGGGACTCCTAAGAGGAATAAATCTGCTATTGAAGGGTTTATTTTTTCTATAATTGATGAGAATCTTAAACCTCAAGGTATTGAGCAAAATTTTGGGGTTTTTAAGAATACATTGGAGGCTAATTATGATATATTTAATTATTAATTAGGATGAAATTGATCTTGAATTACATGGGATAATCAAAGCTACCAACAATGAGTGCATGTAAGTAAGGCATGCCACAATAACATTTTGAATTGTAAGAATGCGTAACGACGCTCCCTAATCCTTATGATATTATGTATGTACTTGTATGAGGCGAAATTAGTAACCAAAATTACAAATTACAATTGGAAATTTTTATATGCATACAATTGGAAATTACAATTGGATTATTAAGATCCAATGAGAAGGACTCTTAAAATGAAAAGTGTGAGAAACAATCTAGATCGTTGTTTTTTAAGATAGACGACGGCTAAGATGTGCTTAATTTTAACAGTGATTCAGTGAATGTACACGAATTTTCCATAAATGTGCATTTTTTCATGAAAAATTGATCGATTTTTCCAGAAATTTATCACATTTATGTATAAAAACATATACATTTATGTATAAAATTATGCACATTTACTTTTTTGGTGAAATAAATCTTGACCATCCATTCAAAATCAAGGATACTATCCAAGTACTTCATTCACACGTCATCATTTTGATTTCCCAAACTCTCTCTCGCCTCTCTCTCTATATATATATATATATATATATATATATTATATATATATATATTATATATATATTATATTATATATGTGCTTATCGAGCCACCAAACAAGGATGTGAATTGATCGAGAACTCAAATCAGGAGGAATGTTATATCGCTATTATAAAGCAAGGGAGCAAATGGTCCCCCCTATTAAAGACGTTAATCCCTTAATGAGTAAAGACTTAAATGCCCTTAATTAAAAAATATTTTTAATTTTTCTTTTTTGTACTTTTGTACTATTAATAAAAAGACAATAATTTTCTATATAATCTCATAAATTACCATGAATTTATTTGATCACTACTAAACATTACAATTATTTTAAAAGTTATTAATTAGTAATTCAAATATAAATACATTATACCAATACTATTTTTTTCTACATGAATCAGTTAATTTTGCATGCAAATTATTTTAAAATCATATTGAATTAAAAATCTATTAATTTTTATGTATTTCATAATACTATTGTTTAGTCAATGTAATTAATCATTTAATCTCTTGTGAAGATTCAAATGAAAGGAAAAAAATTGCATCGAAAATTTGAAAATCATAATAATCTACCTTATTGTTAATTTGAAACTAACCCAATACATGATTTCTAATGACATATTTGCTTAATTTAATTTGAAAACTGACCACACGCATCGCCGTGCCTTATAGTAGTTTACAACAACCTATGATATATAAATTGATTTTCTCCCATAACGTAAAAACTTTTTAAAAAATGCAAGCACGCATCGCGTGCTTCAATCATATATAATTAGCATCGTGTAACGATACTAGTAAATAAATTTGTTTGGAAAAGTTAATTATTTACGGCATGAAATAACCGATAGCAAATGAAAAAATATGATGGTATGGTAATGATAGTTGTTACGTTGAATTTAAGGACATTATTTGTTCTCTGTACTGAAACGGAGAATTGAATTGAAATGTAATGAATATTTTATGAAAGAAGTAAGAAAATTAGGGTAACTAGTTAATTGAACTTGAACTGAAATACCATGAATTATGTCCAAATTAAAGAAGTGTTATTATATATCTTTCCTACACAAATGATATCAACATAAAGTTAAAGTAAAGTTAAAATGTATCCTAGTCTAAAAGAGACTTCCATCTATAAATGACAATACCCAAAGATATACACCAACAAGCAGTAATAGTACTCAAAGGAGTTAGGCTAGATATCCAACTATTAGATATCAATTATCATGTGTTGTGTAAGGGGATTAGTAGTGTAATTTCATAATTGTGGGTCCTGCACAAATTTATAACTATTTAGATGTTTAGACTTTTTCTACTTCAAAATGACATGTCTGGACAAATACGATATGGGTTCAGTATTGATTTCATGTGATATTTTGATGAATAATTGAATGGAGCGAGGTTCATTGATCTAAACATATACTTCATTCGTTTTATTTTTTACTTTTTTAAAAAAGAAACGTAACAAGTTTTTGTAATATGGGAATGGGTCGGTTTTGGGCTTGTTCGGCATCGTTTTTTATACTCTAAAAAAACAGAAAACATGATTTGGTCTTTTTTGTTGTTTCAAATATTATGATTTTAATATATTTAAATAATTATATTCTTTATTAAAAAAAACAAAAAACTAAATTGATGTCGAAAAGTCCCTGATTGTTTGTACTTGGAAAAAGGCGACATCAACTCATGTTTTCTGTTTTAAATAACTTTTTTTAAGTGCAAAAATTACATTATGCCTTAATAGAATAACACATGTCTTACATGACCTCAAACATTATATATTTGACCAAAAATCATTAAATTTCATTATTATTCCATACTCAAAACCAAATTCAACATAAATACATCACAATTACTCAACCATCACACAACTCATTCAATCAATTAACCTTAAGTTCTCTACTCTCTTTACTACCTAGAAATTGTGGCCAATATCAACCACCACCACAATTTTAAAATACCTCCTTGCTTGTGTAATTGAACAAAAGCAAAAGAGAGGAAGATAATAAAGGTATAAATTACCAACATAAATTTAGCAACTTTTTAATTGTTTCGATTTTTGGTTTTAATTTAATTTGATGGTTTTATTAGGTTTTTTTGTTCATTTTATTTTCCTTGCTCATTTAGTGGAGTGGATTTTGCTTGATTTGTGGGTTTTTCCCTATTTGTTTTTATTTTTTAATGTTTTTTAAATGATTTATGGTTAGAAATGAATACGGTCTAATTTGGTGTAGTTTAAGTATCAAACAAAACTAAACTTACAATAATATTGTTTGGTCAATATTTGAAACCAAACCAAATCCTCTTAGTGCCCGAATAGAATCAAGTCCGATCAAAGTAGTTTGTTTTACCGTTTATTAAAGAATCGACATTATTTATGTGGATAATTAATTATAACTTCATTAAAATATGTAAACCTTAATTATAACCAAATCATCTTAGTGCCCGAATAGAATAAAGTCTAAACCATATTTTTTAATTAAAGTACAAATCAAATAAAATCGTCATAATACGATTTGATGGGATTTGATTTGCCACCTAGACCAAATTATGTACTCCGTAAACCTTTTTTTAGTTACTCTCTTGTTTCATAATTTTGCTAGGATTGTTAGAGTTGCTTGATTTTTCTAGGTTTGATTTGGTGTGGTGGTGTTAATTTGTGCAGGGTGGTGTGCTAAAGTGATAATAACAATGACTTCTCTAGCATCTCTTGTAAAAATGGTTATTTTATCCATAACAATAATCATCGCAATAACCAAAAATGTTGAAGGGGAAAGAGACATAATTAAAAAAGACATTGGAGCATGTCTTGGCTTCAATGRAGACTCGCTACCATCCGCGACAGCTATCGCGTTTTTATATTACGCATATGGCATCACGAAGATGCGTATTTTTGAGCCGAACACCCCCTTGCTCGAGGTTCTTCGAAGAGTCAATATAACACTCACCTTAGGTGTTCGCAACCAAGACATACCCCTCTTAGCAAGTGGCCAAGAGGGCGCTGAGAGGTGGTTTTCGACGAATGTTCAACCGTATGTGAAGGATATTCACATCCCTTACATTGCTGTTGGAAATGAAGTTGTCCCGAGTAAGTTGAGTCTGCTCTTAGTTCCGGCTATGCAAAACTTGCTAAAGGTTATCCATATCCAAGGCATCGAGGTGAGGGTTCGTTTGATTCAACTTATTTTTTAGTTCTGTTCAGTTTTTAATTTCTTTCTCTTATAAACAATTCCTTTCAGTTCAATTCCCCAACGAACATTGATCTTGTAATTCCCTATGGTATACCYAACATTTTAAAAACTCAATGGTATTCATAAATTATTGTGATTAGTGAAGCTCTCATTCATAATATTTTTAACCTTAAATTATTCAATTAGACGTTAATTTACCACACCACTAGCCTATTACCATTCCCACACAAACCCGCCACACCCCTTAATTATCGGACATTGCCATGCCACATCTACTCCATGAGTACTCTACCTATTACTAATAGTGACATTAAAATATAACTTCTGTTGTTAAACTTATGATTTGAATTCCACTACATAATACTAATATTAATCATAACACTTTATAAATGGTGGATACTCAATCCCGTTGGTAGACTAAATCTTTTCCCTCATTATCTACCTAACAAATTAAAAACGGAGTGGAGTATAATGTTTGACTAACATGTAATTATACTTGACCTTTTTTGGTTATAAATATTATTTATGTGAGCTACGCTTCATGAATCATGATCTAATAATTTTGGAAATTTTAAAATTTATCGAAAAATATCAATGGTAATTCATTTTTTTAAAAAATGCCATTGAATAATTTTAAATTCTATATAAAATAATATATATCGAGTACCTTTTTTAAAAACATAAATAAAATGATTTTGTTTTCACTCAGATAACATTCTCATAGTTTTTTATTTTTAGATATTATTTAATTTACCGGTTATTTTTTCTTTTGAGGTATTTAATTTATCAGGTCATCTCAACCAAAAAATTTCAATTAATGGTTGAGGCTCGAGAATATGTTATATAGTACATTGAAATCTAATTGCATTTTTCGTTTATATATTAGGGCATGATGGTAACCACAGTGGTGGGCATGAACGTTTTATCATCAACATATCCACCATCATCATCCACATTTTCAAACCACTCTAGGATCATAATGTCWAAAATTCTACAATTCTTATCACCACAAAAGGCTCCTCTTCTTGTCAATATCTACCCTTACTTCGCCTACGCGTTTGATCCGGTCCATGTTCGCCTAGACTATGCCTTGTTCACTGCCACCGGTGCACCCGTGGTCCAAGATGGAGATTACGTACATGAAAATGTTGATTTGCTATGTTGGATTCCTTCGACTGCGTCCAGTGGAGAAGTTAGGGATCCCCGGACGTCGGCGTAGTGGTGCCGGACCGGATTGGCCACACGCAGGGGAATGGTAACCTCACCAACCCAGAACTTGCCAAGACTTACAACCGGGGAATTTCATGCAAGAAATTTTAAGTCGCAAAGGACTCCTAGAGAAATAATTCTGCCATTGAAGGTTTATTTTTTTCTATTCATTGATGAGGGAATCTTATAACCTCAAGGGTATTGAGGCAAAAATTCGGTATTTAAGAGTACATTGGAGTGCTAATTATTATATTTACTTATTAATTAGGTATGAATTTGATCTTTACATAGGATAATCAAAGCTACCAATTGAGTGCATGCAATTGAAGGCATGCCACAATATATTTATTTTCATTTGTACGAGCATTATTGCCAATTAAAGATTTGTAAGAAATTAGATTAATGGTGTGCTCCCTATGATATTAGTGTACTGGCATAGTTTGCATGAGGCGAAATATGTAACCAATATTACAAATTATAATTGGAAAGTTTTTTTATTGCAGTGGTCTTTTTGATATATATAATATATATAAATTATTATATTATATAGTTATATATATATATATATATACTATAATATATATAGTGTATATATTTTGTGCGGTTTTTTAGAGGGCCATAAGGGTGTGATGAGAATCGGTCACATTATTTGCCGGACTTTTGAGAGTCATTAATACATTATAGGCTCCAATAGGCCAATTCTATATTGGCATAAAATATTCGACCAAAATGGTTTGGATCGAAACGACCTTATGTTGTTATTATGTTATTCTTGTTTGAGAAAAATATATCATTGATTTAAAGTGTTTAGCAGGATCGATGTATATTCCCGTTTTTTCACACGATACTCGATCTACATTTTGACCACCAATTCATCGATCATTAAATTAATTCTTCATGCTTTCATCAGATTCAACACGGGGTTAAAACTATTTTTTGACGCTATCAAAAAAATATTACTATATATTTCAATTGACACTTTTAAATGCATTGTAATTATTTTAAGATTTTGTTGTTAATTTACCAATCATATGGTTTCTATTTTTATGTTTTACCATATGAATGTTTTTTAAGCTGGTTTTTAAGTTGTTTACCAATTATGTCTCATTTGTGTATTGCCACTCGTTAATTGTTCATAATTTTTTTTACTTTTAAAATTTTGAAAAAGTGAGTATTTATAAATTATTACAGTTTTCAACAATCAAAATAATGTGGAACACAATTAAGAAAACAAATTAGTGGGACACAAGATTTGAAATTTTGAACCCAATATTTGCGTTATTATTTATTTGGTAAATTTAATTAATAAAATTTTCTTTACACGCAAAATTTTAAATTAGGAAGGAAATTTAATTGATGGGACATTGCATATGTTATTAATTCTAAAGGACTAGAGGATAATTCTTAATCCTAGATTACGTACATAATAAGTAAAATGGAAATAAGATATTAATTAAAGAAATAATAGTTGATTGATTGAGATTTTGTTTACTTAGAATATTAAAGGCTTCAAGTTAAGGTAGTATTAAATGGAATACACAAATTTAAATAGAATTATATTTGGTAACGATATTGATGCAAATTTACAAGGCGGTTATTATTGACTAGATTATGATGAGATAACATGTAAATCTCTGGCTAGGCCTGAATAGGCTAGCTTGTCCTGCCAGGGCGACACTTATATAATAGAGATAAATCTAAAATTTAGTCGTACAACCAACTCCATTGAATCCATTCAAATCATAAAACTCTCTTTCTACTTATAAATTGACCGTCAATTATGCAACCACACCAGATCCACCACTGACGATTTTATAACCTTTAACCACTACCACCATTCGAAACTTGTGTTAGATTGAATGAACAAAACAAAACGAGAGCGACGGGAAGAATCATAAAGTAGAAAATCACCCACTTAACCGATTGAACAACACTTATTATTTATTACACTGGTTTTCGATTTTGTTTATTTTAATTTATTGACATTTTTATTTAATTATTACTTGATCTTTTGCGTGTTTTCTTTTCTTTTGCTTATTTTTTTTGCTTTTGCTTTTTTTTTTTTATATATATAGTTATGGTTTTTATAAGCGGTGATATTCAATGTGAGTAGGTGGTTATAACCTCATTTTTTCTCCATATTAGACCTAAGTTTATTCATACTCACACAACACTTCGCATTTATTTTAAGGATTCTCTTTTACTTTAGAGTTTGTTGCCTTAAGTCATTCAATTTATTACAATGTTTGTGTAAGTTAGTAACAAATTAACATACACATGACATCTCCTAGCATCTTTTTGCGAAATTGGTTATTCTATTCATAAACAATAATCCTAGTAAGACAAAATGTCGATCTGTGATGATGGATAAATAACAGAAGAAAGACATTGGAGCATGTCTTGCTTCAATTGGAGACGTCGCTACCTCCGCGACAAATATCGCAGTTTTTAATAAACGCATACGCATCACGAAGATGCGTATCTTCGAGCCGAACAACACCTTGCTCGAGGCTCTCTCGAGGATCATAATAACACTCACCTTAGGTGTTTCGCAACCAAGACATACCCCTCTTAGCCAGCGGCCAACGAGGGCGTGAGAGAAATGGTTTTGGACGAATGTTCAACCGTATGTGACGGATGTTCACTCCCTTACATTGACTATTGAAATGAAGGCGTCCCCGGTGAGTTCAGTGAGTCCAAATTCCGGCCATGCAAACCTACTAAATGTTATCCAGACTCGGGCATCAAGTACGTATTTAATGTAACCCCTCTATACCCACAAATTAAACGCCAACAATTTATTTATGTCTCTATTTTACAGTTTTCACTTTGACCATATTGATAATTCGTGACTATATACATAAAAAATAAATAAAGAACATAGTACGTTAGTGGAGTCTCGTTGGATTTGTCTTCTACTTGTACCCTTTTATGATTCAAGTGTTGTTAATATATGTTTTTACAAATACATCGGAAACAAGAGGAATTATTTTATATCTCACAAAAAATACCCTTCTTGCGTTAGAAGTATTTAAAAATTTTGTCTCGATTACGTAGAAGTAACAAATGTTTTAATATTTTGTCTTGGAGGAAATATTTAATTAGGAAAAAATTCAATCGGTTTTAATAATTATTGTTTTGTTTTAGGATTATTTTTTCTTTTGAAGGTAATTTATTTACCAATTATATGTAGTTTAACTTTCATTTTCATTATATATAGGCATCGGCGTAAGCAAGGGGTGAGCATGAACTATTAAACATCCACATCTCCACCGTCAGCAAAGCCACATTTTCCGAAACAATCTCAGGGCGTAATGGCCGGAATTCTTCAATTATTTCACAACAACAAACTCCTTCCTCATCAACGCCTACTTACTTCGCCTACGCGTCTGACCCGGCCCATATCCGCCTAGACTACGCCTTGTTCAACGCCACGGGTGCACCGTGGGGTCCAAGATGGACATTTTGCATACATGAACATGTTGATGCTGATGGTCGATTTCCTCTTACTTGGTCCTGGAGAAGTTGGGCTCACGACGTCAACGTGGCGGTGTCCAGAGACCGCTGGCCACACGCCGGGAACGGTGAATTTACAACCCGGAACTGCCAAGACTTACAATGAATTTCATGCAAAAGACTTTGGCACGTCAAGGGACACCTAAGAGACCGAAATTCTCCTATTGAAGGGTTTATTTTTTTCGATTATTGATGAAAATCTAAAATCAGAAGTGTTGAGCAAATTTTGGGGTGTTTAAGGTACATTGGAGACTAATTATGATTATTTAATTTTTAATTAGGAGGATTATGAAATTATGTACATATGATAATAATTAAAGCTACCAATAATGATGAGTGGCATGCAAGTAGATTAACCCAAATAATATTTCTTTTTACATATTCAATTATTACGGAGTTACTACCACATTTTTGTAATAAGAAAATGTAGTGCTATTATTATTATATTGATATATGTACTTGCATCGATTTAATTTGTGAAACATGAATTTGATTAAGGGGTATGATTTTATTACCAAGTACATTATTTCTAATTTCTCAGATATATATGGATAATTTACATAATTTGTGACCATTATTGTTGCAATAATTGAAAATTTTTATAGTGGTCTTTTTTATATAAATATTTAATATATAAGGTCTTTTCAAACGTGATTAAAAGGGATTAGGATCCCCTATCGTTTTTGGGGTTGATTTCCATACATTTAGTGGATTTTTCTTCTTTTTATTGAGCATGGTCCTACATATTGTATATATTTATGAGGATATATGTAGTTGCACGTGCTCAACAAAAGCTACGGGGTGCTTATCGAGCGAGTCGATCACAAGCTAGGGGTATTCGACTCTTGTTTGTTTAATTTCGAATCGAGTCGAGCCGAGTCTACACGAGTTGCTCGTTTAATTTTTTTGCCCGACCTCTTGAAATCTACATTTTTTTGGAAAAAATGTTGTCTATATTTTCAAATTTTTGCATGATTTTTTTTTAAAAAATTTATAGTGTATTGATTTAGTTTTATATAAAGTGTCAATGAAAATATAATATAGAAAACTATTGATTATTTTATGAAATTATTGAGTTTCGAGTTGATTTGTGCGACAATGAGCCAACTCAAATCGAAAATTAATCGAGTCGAGCACGAGCTGCTCAGGGTTTGTTTTGGGGGTGTACGGGGTGATCGACCGTATAGGGCCCCATAATCTGGATATATGTATATTAGTTTCTTATTCAGACTAATAAACAAAGTTGTAGCAATGATTAGAGTGATACTTTTTTTAACTCAGTGGCCAAGGGTTCAAACTTAGTAATCAACAAATTATACTCCACATTTTATGTCTTCATTCATTTCGTCTTACTTTTATTACTTAGAGGTGATCAAATGGACGGGTCGAACCGGGCTTGTATATAAAATGTCCTGCAAAATTCGTCAAAAAGAGCGGCCTTTGCGGGGCTATTTTGCGGTCTGGTTTAAGATTTTGAACTAAAAATGAATATTTTTAATTGCCCAAAGCCCTCCACTTTTTCGAACGGATAGGATCGGACCGACGACGAGTCGGGTTAATGTTGATCACCTCTAATACTACTCATCTACTCCACGAACACTATCCCTTCTTTTTGTCAAAAAAAACAACATTTAATCAAACCCCCAAAAGTCCAAAACTTCTATTCTTCCTTTTTTTTTCTTCTCCCAATTCAATCTCAATCAACGTTTACTTTTACATTGAAAGTTCTAGTCATTGGCAATTAATTTTAAACCATTATAATTTCCACTTTTTAGTCAATATTGATAAAGTTATCGATGATTTTGCTACAAAATATGAAAAAGGAACTACTCGATAATCAATTGAAGTGATTTGTTAGTTTTTAATCTTATTTTGACGGGAGCATTATATTGTAATGAATTTATTTTATGAAATAAAATTTGATCTAATATATTGAGTATAGGGGCTCCATTTTTATTAGTTGAACAGTGCCACAATATATATTATGCAATTGTAGCCCCGACCCTAGAGTGGCTGTTCTCATTAAACACTCCTAGTAGGCTAGTAACGTGTACATATAAATGTAGACATGTATAGGCTTGTCAATTGGATGGAGCTGGGCGGATTTTGCCTTTCCCATCCCATCCCTACCTCATTTTTTCTCCCCCATCCCCATGTTGAGTTCAAAAACTTTCCCTATCCCCACCCACTAAATAAATACATAAAACCATCCATGCGCCCACCACCCATTCGGGTATCCACTTCCAACAAATCCCCACCTAGTCCCCACTTAAAACCTTCCAAAAATTAGGTATGTATTATATTTAATGTTTAAAATACTAAAAAATATAACCCAAATAAAAAAATTAATTAAAAAGACTTATAAATTAATCATTTTTATGGTTATACTCCCTCCGTTTTTTTTAGTTGTTCCAGTTTCTATTTTGGAATGTTTTTAAATAATTGTTCTAAATCAATCTAAAAATAACTTTTTCACATTTTATCTACTTTATTTACTCTAACATTAATGACTTACCCCTTTCTAAAGTCAACTTTCATTACTTTACCCAATCTTTTCACCCAAAATTYRTATTTCCCATAAAATTTCATTCACACATTTACTCTTTTACCTAACTTATTCAACTTTTTACCCAACTTACTCAAATATTTTATTCAACTCAATCAACTCTTAAAAACCGTTCCATAATGGTATGGAACATCTAAAAAAAACGGAGGGAGTATGAAATAATATTTAATGTTAGCATTATATATTTTATAACTTATAATTTTTATATTAGGTATGAGGCAGGTGGTTGGAGATCAGGCGGGGAAGAGGCGAATGAAATCCATGACCACCTCATTACCCATGACGGGTATGATTTTCATGCCCATCCCAACCCCACCACCCGTCAAATTAAGACCCATCCCGCCGCGGGATGGAGCGGGTCTCTTATTTTACCCGCCTCATTGACAAGCTTAGGTATGCAGGCAATTGGAGTTAAAAGTCGGTTAACCATTTGATTGATGATTAATAAAAAGGAAAGAGGAAAGAGAAAGTACTGCCAAAAAAACAAAAGAAGTAGAGAACGAAGGAAAACGAAGACACCATTTGTTATTTTGTTCGTCGTCGTTTAAATCTGCGGTAAGTAATTTTAATTTTCTTCYATTTTGTTTGTCAATCTTCATATACGAAGTATTATTCTTTAGATTAACAATTAATTAAATACTTTGATTGATGATGATTTCTTGGCCACAAATGAATTGAAGGTGGTAGGAGAAGATTGTATGTTATCAATAATTCAAGACCTRGCTCACAATTCGAGCTTAAATTCACCAATTTATGAACTTGTTTGTTTTGGAAGTTAATCTGGCTGATTGATTTTCGTTCWTCTACTCTATGAAAATTTGATTTATTATTGTATTGGTTTGAAGATYTAGGAAGAATGATGTATAGCAGACTATMAATTTAATTTAATTTAATTTAATTTAATTGTGTTTGGATTTGAAGATTGTGGGATCGAATCACTGTACTCTATGAATCTAAAATTCAGCTTTAATTTGTTATTATGGTGTCATAGATATTCATAGTTGGCTGATTTTGCAGAAATTAATATTACCATGGCGGACGAAATAGATATGCCGGATGAATTGTTGGTTGAAATCCTAGCAAGGCTGCCCGTGAAATCCCTAATCAAATTCACTTGTGTCTGTAAGTCTTGGCTCTCTCTCATTAAATCTCCTGAATTCGCTGCCAAACAATATGCTACTCGTACTATGTCTTTGTCGAACAATGATTGTCATTTTTTCATGGCCGTTTCAACGCCCCGGTGTGACCCTGTGGGGGAGATTGCCCTCCTGTCTTATGAAACACTTGACATTTCTACTCGCCTTGAGTGCAAACCCGCCAACTCTATACTTGATCCTGATCATGAATATCCATGGCTCTTTTATGGCCCTTGCAATGGCATCTTCTGCGTTGTAATGCAGAAATGCGAAGGTGGTGATGTTTTGTTTCTGTGGAATCCCTCTACCAAGCAATATTTTAAACCTGCTCGATGGAAGTCTCCTAGGTCTCCTCTTCGCTCTCATGTGGGGTTTGGCTTTGATGCCAACGCCAATGACTACAAGATTGTCACATTTGATACTTACGATGGTTGTGGCCCTCACTGTATTCAAATTTACTCCCTTGCTTCTGATTCTTGGAGAGATATGAAGGACTCCCCTCTTACTTTTAGCAAAGGGAAATTTCTTATCAAGGATGAACAACCTTCATCTAATGGAAGGATGTGTAATTGGCTTGGCTGTGCCTTTTCTCAGATACGCCCTAGGCCTAAAAAAGATWGTTCTTCCACTTTCCTCCTCTCCTTTGATATGGTTGATGAGGTTTTCATTGAGACCCCWATACCTGACGGTGCTATGGAACGCATTAGGTGTTGGTCCCTAGTGCAACAGAGATCCCACCTTATATATCCTGCCATTGTTTCTTATGGTCTTGACAAGTCGGTGACTTATGTCGATGTATGGGTTCTACATGAGTATGGTGCAGCGGGGTACTGGACAAAACAGCTGTCAGTCYTGTTACCAGATCARGTCATTGTAGCTCGGCCAATGGGCTTTTGGAAAGACGATGAGATGCTTTTCATGAACAATTGGGAGGATAGAGTCCTTACCTGCTATAATCTCATCACTCAGGAACTCAAATTCTTGGATTCTATCCGTCTGGACCCATTGSGTCAGGTTACTGGGTATGTAGAGAGCTTATATCGCATACAAACCTTATRCCAACCGCTGGCAGAARGCGAGGATGCTGACCATAGCTATGATTACTGCCTTTGTGAAGTCAACCAAACACTTTGTGCCAACTCCTTCATTTTTTAGGTATTTTGGCTAATTAGAACAATAATGTATGCACCATAGCTATGATTGCTGCTTTTCTTTTCTTTTTTTTTTTACCCTTCTGTGGTATCTATCTATCTATCTATCGTGGTGTATACTGCTTGAGAATCAATTTGTGTGAATTCAGGTATAAGTCATCCAGAAAACAGTCAAAAATATCTGATCTATTGGTGATGTATTTTAATGTGCCCATGTGTTAATTTTTAATCATTTTGTGAATCAAATAAGATTTGCCGGGCTATGACATTATCATGCATGATGTACTCCATTATTTGTATACCATAAATTGCCGATACAATTATGTACTCTGGGGCTTTTGTCATGTTATGTTCTGAAGTACGGTGTCACCAGCCCTTCTTGTACTTATTATCAGAAACAAACTTTGTTTTGAAAGATTCACTTGATGCAAATTAGTAAGCAAGGAGTAAGCTCAAGTGTGAAGTTTAGTTTGGGACCATCAGGAAAGAAAAGAGTCAAGTTTATATTAGGGAAGGGATTATAGATGAATTCGAATTCTTATCTTGGATGGTCAATAAACAAATGTGTTAGGCAATACATGAAGGATAGAAATGTCATGAACTAACTAGAGGCCCATAAACAGTTGTGAACTAAAAGGAATAATGCAATGTAGCATCTAAGCAGTTCACATACTCCGTATTAAAAATAGAAATCAGAAGCACGAACATGCAGCAGCCTTAACTAAGCAACGTGAGACAAACACAATTTTTTTCATTACTAAACTAAGCAACGTGACAAGTCTTTTTAATTAAATTAAATTAACTGCCAATGTGAGACAAACACAACTTATGAGGATCGGATGATACAAGATGAAATATACTTAATCTAATTTTGATTTCCCTAAAGCTAACTTGACCTCCTTCTTTTGGAGAAGCATTACCATCTTTTCTCCCATGTTACAAGTGCTCTATTGGTTGACATAAGCAAAGATCATGTACATTTAAGCACCTAGAGTTTGGCCCTTTTCACCCATGTTACAATACATAACTTACCCTATATTCCCTTCTCCCAAAATTGATGTTGTTCACTTGTTCAAGGTCTTATTCATGTACTTGTTTGTTTTAATCTCATGAAGAATGTAATTCGAGGCAGCAATTTGCTAATTTCATATCTTAGAGTAGAACTGGGAGTATGAGTAAGTTTTGACACTCTTTATTGGGGACATTTTATACCGTATAGCTGAATTTATGGAGTTGTGGATGCTTGAGAACCATGCAATGTTCTTGGAAATGTTTTCGTCTTTTTTTTTTAATGCATTTTATTGGAGAAAATTGGCTTTTGATTCCAAGATTGCTATTGTTATCAACTTTTTATGACAAGTCTTATAATTTTTGAACAATTTTTTTACAAAAATAGTAGGCTATAATCTACTTATCTTTCAATAGATGAAATCTCAATTGATCCCCTAGTTGCCACAACAAAGAGAGTTGCTAGCATCCTTGTCCCCCTACCACTGTAAGCTTGTTGGTGAAAATTATTTGTGCAGAAAGCGACCTGTATACGATTGTACAGATACACAGGTATTTTTTTTTATTTTTCTAATCTTTTGAGCTGTTCTCTTGGTTTCAAGTTAGTATTGATTGCATTGTGTTTTTAGTTAATAGATAGGTGAAATCTGCATTTACTTGTTACTTCCGTTCCTTCTGTCAACCACTCTGATGTTATACAGTATGTTAGACTAGTCAATTAGTCATGTATGAACGCGAATACGCGATGCGTGCTTCGTTAAGATAGTGATGATCATTTTATTTTATTTATTAAAACTACTTGCCTAGATAATTTCAAATGTTTGCTTGATTAATATATTTTACTCATTGAATATATGGAAAAATTATGAATATTTCGCAAAAATTATATTATTTACGAATTATTTGTCAAAAACTATAATGTGCAATTTATTTATCATTTTTATTTTGGTTAAGTTACTTGATTTCAAAAACGTTTGCTTGAAATGTTTGTCAGGTCTTGATTTCAACTCCCAACTTTACAACAGTATTTTCTGCTTTGTTCTGTAGGTTGAGGCTGCCAGCAGAGGTTTCATGCAAATTTTGAGAAATTACTTAGATTCCCTTTGCTCTAATCTTCGTTCACATACAATAACTAATGTGTAGTCCAATGATGATAAGGTTTGCTTGTTAACTATGTTGAACTTGTGATATCAATCATATCATTTTGCAGATTTTTTTGGGTGATTGACTGATTGTGCAACTCTACTAATAAGTTAAATATGTTTTTTACCCTTCATTTTCAAGCATATGTGATCTTAATTTTTTGTTCTATGGTGAACTGTTGTAAAGCATCATGAATTGACTTATCTTCTTAATCTACATATATTCATCTCTATTTTGAGGGATATGAGGGTCGATTTGTTACCGAGAGAGAGAGAGAGCCAAGTGAGGAAGTGTTGACATTATATAGTGAGGATTTACCACTCTTGGCCTTCTTGGGTGTTATAATTTCCAAGTAACTAGGAAATGATTATTATCTCATAGGATGAAGTGTGGGTGGCTCAAGAGGAGAGTTGGGATAACATGAGATCATAGTTGACCTCTAAAGATTAAAGGGTGGTTATGTAGGATGGCAATTAGGCCAACCTAGCAATATGAGTTGGAATATTGGTGTTTTATGAGGGGTCATATTGCATGGATGGTTATGGGTAAATGCATATTTTTCAAGTGAATATGTGGAACTTAAAAGATAAGGAGTGCCTATGAAGTTGGTTTGGACTTGTGTGATGTCATTGAGAAAATTCTCTGGTAAGGAAAGTGACAAGCTGAATTAGTGATTTTTTTTTATTTATTTTTTTTATTTTTAATTTGTGGGATAAGTTAAGTAATGACATAGAAATGAAGGTTTGGAGGGCCATTTAGCATTATATGACGGTGAATAGAGGAAGAGGATCTTTGTCAACCATTCTATTTGCTCATGTAGCCTATTCCATCTTTTGGATGTAGGGCGTTGAATAATAGGTTGGTAGCTCTGCCCCTCCGTTGAAGCTCTCAACTCTGATAGGGTTCAAATTGTACAAATAACAGATGGAATAATGAGTTGTAAAATTTGAAGATAATGAGCCACATTTGATATTTTGAACAATCTGTATTTTGTGCGCCAACACAAGTTTGTGCCCTCATGATAAGCAACCTTAAGAGTTTGGTGAAAACTTCAAGAATGATGTTAAGGACTTGAGGTTCAAATTGCATGTTCTCCAGTCTCGTGGTTGTGGTAATATTTGATTCTAGGCATTAGGGTGCTAGATCCTTGCCTGTGACTAAATTCTGCTTGCCTTTTTAAAAATTGCTCCTCTGTAAGATGTATACATTGTAACTGTTCTGTTTATCAGATTTCTCTTCTGGTATCTTCTTTCCTTTTTAAAAATTTGCTCTTTTCCTCAATTTCTTGAATACTTTCTGAGCACCTTTTCTTGAATACTCTCTTCATTGTTTTGACATGTTTGGAAACACCCCCCCTCCCCTCCCCCAATCTCTCTTCTCCCTCGCAACTCTGTAATTTATAATTGGGTGGTTTTTTCATGATTTTTTCTTCTTTTCTTCAGGTATCACTGTTGTTAAAGGAGAGTTTCATCTACTCATTTCCTACTTGGGATCGACCTTTTATGAAGGTATGCTCCTCAAGCTTTCATGTGTACAATTTTATACTGCAGTTTTGCTATGACTGTCTTCCTGATATCATTTCTTACTGTGGCACAATTTCTACTGCATAGTAACAGTTATCTCATACATATCTTTTTATATTGGCACATTTTCTAAGCCTTCACAATCAATCCACAAGACCTTCCATTATAGAATAACAAGTTATGAGAGATTAGGATAATTTTGATAGTTCTTTTTGAAAATTTTCAGTACTGTAAGAGTGTAAGCTATGTTTCTTGGACTCGTATACCCATGCCGGGCATTGGTATGTGTCCAAGTGTCCGAATTGGCTAATTTTTGGTAAATTACCAAGATACTACTCCAAAATGAAGTGTCTAAGTGTCGTATCCAAGTCCGAGTGTTGAGAATCCGACACGGGTGGTAAAATGAGGAGTCCAAGTAACATAGACTGTAAATTAAAACGCTATCTCAACTCACTTTTAACTGCTTGTTTTTTTGTTTCTCCATGGTAGCTTTCTAGTTTGGTGTAGCCTGCTTGAAAATCAAGTTGTGTGAATTATGAATTAGTCTTTAAGAAAACATACTATATTGTGAAATGACTCACAAGTCACACCACAATATTGTAATTGTGAGGTATGAGTCATTTGAATTATTGTATGTTTTTGTTAGTCACTCAGAACACTCTTTTCTTTTTCTGAAGGAAAGTAAAGAATTGCAACACATTAGTTGCTCATTCACTCACAACACTCTTTTCTGTTTTTAGGAAAGGAAATAATTTCTGTACACTAATTGCTTATTCACTGAAAACAGTCACAACACTCTTTCATTTTTGAGAAAAAGATATACTCCGTACATTAGATGCTCATTGACTCACAATACTCAGATCACAACTCTCTTACATATATATACATACGAATAAACAATAGCGATTTGCTACGACAACACAACCCAAAGATTTGTAAAAATGAAAACAATTATGCTTTCAATGTTTTCCTTCTTCCTAATCCTATCCACAACGACATTGTGTATTCAGCTTAATCCTCCTCCCACTAACACATCTCCTTCACCTCCTCCCCCTACACCATCTCCTTCACCTCTTCCTCCTTCCCCATCACCTCCTCCCCCTTCACCTCCCTCTCACTCGCCAAAGCTAACAAACCATATCCTTGCTCTTAGCTATGGGTATGGTTTGAAGTCTTGTTACCCTGGTCGGATCAAGGCACCATTGCCCCGAAATAGACCTGTTTTTACTATACATGGACTGTGGCCGAACGACTTGCCTCTGGCAAAAGCAACGCAGCCGAGGCCGAGTATATCTAGTACATCAAGAAACTGCTATTCTTCGTCATTGGATAGAAGTGAAATCCAAGGATTGTTAACTGAWCTAGATGCCCTCTGGCCTAACCTGAACAACTACGGCGATGCCGCCGCAACTTTGTTGTTTTGGAAGAATGAGTGGGTCGACCATGGTACATGTTCGAAGTTGACCAAATATAATTATTTTGAAGAAACGATGTCCTTGTTCAAACGTCTGAGTCTTGATTCAGTTGTGAAGGGAGGTGGAGGTAATGTGCTTCATTTCTTTTTTGTTTTATTTTATTTTTACTTTGTGGGGTAATTATATGTCTATATTGGCGCATTCAATATCGGTAAAAATCTGGAAAAAAACTCTGTGTTTGTTTTAAGCACTAAGAACAGCTTAAAAAAGAGGAGCAACTTATGACACTTAAACTAACAGTAGCTCAGTTGTGTGCTTGAGGTCATAAATTGACATACCACTTGAAAGTGTAGATTARTAGATTTATTTTAATTTATTGTTGCTAAATTTATAATTTGTATTTTTAAGTGTATTGATTGCATTTCTTCTGTGATCTGTCCAGTTTTGGCCCCGGACGATACAAAGATTTACAGTGTGGGGGATTTCACACGGGCTTTTAACAACCATACACCGTACCTCGTATGCGCTGGGAAAAAAGGGAAGGAAGTCTTGACAGACTTGTACTTTTGCCTTGACGCTACAGCAGCAAATTTCGTCAGCTGCACTACCTATTATGACGAAACGAACAACGGCAGCTGCAATAACGGCTTCAAGCTGCCCGAGACTTAAATCCTCGTTATGTCTCTAATTCTCTGTGTACTAGCAATCATATATGGAATTTTTTTCCAAAATAATGTTATTAAGTTTCAAATTCACCAATATGCTTCGGATTGAAAACTATTTACGAGTATATCGTCCACGTAGGATCGGACAAGTTTTAATTTTTTTTATTATGAAGAAAACGCTATATAAAATATCGTATTATAAAAAAAATGCTATCTGAAATAGCGTTATGCACCAACAATTTAGCCAAAACCAATATGTAAATCGCTATTCAAGATAGCAATATTCAGAAAGAAAACGCTATCTTGAATAGCGATATTCAGGATTTTTAAAAAAAAATTGAAAAATTGTTTTTGCCAAATACTGAACACGAAGTACTGTAAAAGTGTAAATTAATCCATTGAATCAAATACAAACCTAACTATAAGCTCAAATTCAACATGATATATTTGAATTTTAACATAATTCATCAACATCCAATCAAAATAACAATATTCATTATAAAGAAAAAACTAATTAAACTACATCAACATGAAAAAAATGAAAATTAGGGTTGAGTTAAACAACAGTGGCAATGTGATTGGTGATGCGGCATGGGTGACGCCTGAAATGCAATTGAAACTTGCTTGAGTATTATTCTGTTTCACCTTTCACGTTTTATTTTACAGAGGAACAATGCTATTTGAAATAGCGACTTGTTAGACAAGTCGCTATCTTAAATAGCGTTTTCAGATGCAAAAATATTTTTTTAAAAAATTGTCCGATCCTACGTAAATGGTATATTCATTAATAGTTTTCAATCCAAAGCATATCGGTAAATTTAGAACTAAATAACATTATTTTGGAAAAAAATCTCATATATGCTACTTGGATTTAATCTCATATATCCATATCCAAGGCATCGAGGTGAGGGTTCGTTTGATTCAAATTATTTTAGTTCAGTTCAGTTTTTAATTTCTTTTTTCTTGTAAACAATTCATTTCAGTTCAATTCTACAACATTGATCTTGTAATTCCCTACGGTATACCCAACATTTTAAAATCTCAATGGTATTCATAAATTATTGTGATTTGTGAATCTATCATTCATAATATTTTTAATTTAACCTTAAATTATTCAATTAGACGTTAATATACCACACCACTAGCCTATTACCATTCCCACACAAACTCGCCACACCCCTTGATTATCGGACATTGCCATGCCACATCTACTCCATGAGTAGTCTACCTATTACTAATAGGGACATTAAAATATAACTTCTGTTAAACTTATGATTTGAATTCCACTACATAATACTAACATTAATCATAACACTTTATAAATGGTGAATATTCAATCCCGTTGGTAGACTAAATTTTTTCCCTCATTATCTACGTAACAAATTAAAAACGGAGTGGAGTATAATGTTTGATTAACATTTAATTATACTTGACCTTTTTTGGTTATAAATATTATTTATATGAGCTTCATGAATCATGATCTAATAATTTTGGAAATTTTAAAATTTATCGAAAAATATCAATGTAATTCATTTTTTTAAAAAAACTACCATTGAATAATTTTAAATTCTATATAAAATAATATATATCGAATACCTTTTTAAAAACATAAATAAAATGATTTTGTTTTCACTCGGATAACATTCTCATATTTTTTTAGATATTATTTAATTTARCGGTTATATTTTCTTTTGAGGTATTTAATTTATCAGGTCATCTCAACCAAAAAACTTCAACTAATGGTTGAAACTCGAGAATATGTTATATAGTACATTGAAATCTAATTGCATTTTTCGTTTATATATTAGGGCATGATGGTAATCACAGTGGTGGGCATGAACGTTTTATCATCAACATATCCACCATCATCATCCACATTTTCAAACCACTCTAGGATCAAATTGTCTAAAATTCTACAATTCTTATCACCACAAGAGGCTCCTCTCCTTGTCAATATCTACCCTTACTTCGCCTACGCATTTGATCCGATCCATGTTCGCCTAGACTACGCATTGTTCACTGCCACCGGTGCACCCGTGGTCCAAGATGGAGACTTAGCGTACATGAACATGTTTGATGCTACMGTGGATTCCTTCTACTGGTCCATGGAGAAGTTAYGGATCCCCGACGTCGGCGTGGTGGTGGCCGGGACCGGATGGCCACACGCAGGGAATGGTAACCTCACAACCCCAGAACTTGCCAAGACTTACAACGGGAATTTCATGRAAGAAATTTTAAGTCGCAAAGGGACTCCTAAGAGAAATAATTCTGCCATTGAAGGGTTTATTTTTTCTATTATTGATGAGAATCTTAAACCTCAAGGTATTGAGCAAAATTTCGGGGTWTTTAAGAGTACATTGGAGGCTAATTATGATATATTTACTTATTAATTAGGATGAATTTGATCTTTACATAGGATAATCAAAGCTACCAATGAGTGCATGCAATGAAGGCATGCCACAATAATATTTATTTTCTTTGTACGAGTATTCCAATTCAGTTTGTATGCAATTAAGATTAATGGTGTGCTCCTATGATATTATGTACTTGCATAGTTGCATGAGGCGAAATATGTAACACATATAAAATTATAATTGAAAGTTTTTTTATATTATATATATATAGAAGAGAGAAAGAGGGAAGAGAGAGTCAGGATCTATAAAAACTACTCCCTCGTTTTTTAGATGTTCCATACCATATGGAACGGTTTTTAAGTTGATTGAGTTGATAAAATAGTGAGTAAGTTGGGTAAAAAGTTGAATAAGTTAAGTCAAGAGTAAATAGTGAATGAAATTTTATGGAAAATAGTAATTTTGGGTGAAAAGATTGGGTAAGTAATGAAAGTTGACTTTAGAAGGGGTAAGATCTAATGTTAGAGTAAATAAAGTAGGTAAAATGTGAAAAGTTATTTTAGATTGGTTGGAACAACTATTAAAACATCCCAAATAGAACTGGAAACAACAAAAAAAACGGAGGGAGTATATGTATATGAAAACGTGAAAACAAAGTAATTGGGTACATTTACATTTAATGGGTACACACACAGTAGGGTACGCAAGACTTTCAGCTACTGTTGAGACAGTACAGCATACCCTTAAAACTTCAATGTACCCGGATTCAACTACAAGTATATACATAGATTAAATTGGACCGTCATCTCAAAATCCTACGTCAGATAAAAGTTTTTGTTTCACCTAAGGTTTGTGTTTTCACATGAATCTCTATTCATATAATATATATATTATATATATATAAGAGAAGAGAGAGAGAGAGAGAGAGAGAGAGAAGAGAGAGAGAGAGATTTGGTGTGTTTTTAGAGGCCAAAGTGATGATGAGAATCGGTCAATTATTGGGACTTGAGAGTCATAATACATTATTGGCCAATAGCAATATATATTGACATAAAATATCGACCAATTGGTTTTGGGACGAACGAACTTATGTTGGTATTATGTTAATTCTTGTTTGAGAAAATAATAATTGATTTAAAGTGTTTAGCAAGATCGATGTAAATCCCGTTATTTCACACGATCTCGATCTACTTTGACCACCAATTCATCATTAAATTCATTATTCATGCTTCATTAGATTCAACACGGGGTAACTAATTTTTTGCACGCTATGCGAAAAATATTATCTATATATTCAATTGAACACTTTTAAATGCATGTAATTATTTTGAAATTTGTGTTAATTTGCAATCATATGTTCTATTTTATGTTTTACATATGAATGTTTTAAGCTGGTTTTTTAGTTTTTACCATATGTCTCATTGTGTTTCCATTCGTTTTAATTGGTTCATAATTTTTTTAACTTTAAAATTTGAAAAGGTGGTATTATAATATTACAAGTTTAAATCATCAAAATAGTGAAACACATTGAGAAAAAAATTAGTGGACACAAGATTTGAATTTGAACCCAATATTTGGTTAATTATTTTAATTTGTAAATTAATTATAACTTTTCTTACACGCAAAATTTTAAAATAGGAAGGAAATTTAATTGAGGACATTGCATATTTATATTCTAAAGGGAACTTAGAGGAATAATCTAATCCAGCATATACTACATGTAATAAGTAAATGGAATGAGATAATAATAAAGAAAACAATAGTATATATTGAAGATTTTGTTACTTAGATATTAAAGGCTCAAGTTAAGTATTAAATGGATACACAAATAGATATTATTTGGTAACGATATTGATGCAAAAATTACAAGGCGTTATTATTGACTAAGATTATGATGAGTATAACATGGTAAAATCTCTGCTAGGCGACAGTAGGCTAGCTGTCCTGTCAGGCGACACTTAATAGAGATAAATCTAAATATAGTCACAACCACTCCATTAATCATCAATCTTAAACCGTCTTGCTACTTATAAATTGACCGTCAATATCAACCACCACAGTCCCCACGACGTTTTATAAACTTAACACTTACCCACCTTTCGAAACTTGTGTAGATGATGAACAAAACAAAAGAGAGGAAGAATCATAAAGGTAGAAATCACCCACTTAACCTTGAACAACACTTATTATTATTACACTGTTTTCGATTTTTTTTATTTAATTTGTTGACTTTTTATTTATTTATTACTTGATTTGGTGTTTTCTTTTTCTTTTGCTTGATTTTTTTGCTTTTGTTTTTTTTTTTTTTTATAGTTATGGTTTTTATAAATGCGGTGATTTCAATGTGGTAGGTGGTTATAACCTCATTTTCTTTCTCCATATTAGCTAAGTATTCATACTCACAAAACTTCGCATTTATTTTAAGGATTCTAGTTTACTTTAGAGTTTGTGCCTAAGTCATTTAATTTGTTACATGATTTTGTGTTAAAGTAGTAACAAATTAACAATAACAATGACATCTCTAGCATCTTTTGCGAAATTGGTTATTCTATTCATAACAATAATCCTAGTAAACAAAAATGTCGAATGTGATGATGGATACATACAGAAGAAAGACATTGGAGCATGTCTTGGCTTCAATGGAGACTCGCTACCATCCGCGACAGCTATRGCGTTTTTATATAACGCATACGGCATCACGAAGATGCGTATCTTCGAGCCGAACAACACCTTGCTCGAGGCTCTTCGAGGAGTRAATATAACACTCACCTTAGGTGTTCGCAARCAAGACATACCCCTCTTAGCCAGCGGCCAAGAGGGCGCTGAGAGATGGTTTTRGACGAATGTTCAACCGTATGTGAACGATGTTCACATCCCTTACATTACTYTTGGAAATGAAGTCGTCCCCGYTGAGTTCAGTGAGTCCATAATTCCGGCCATGCAAAACCTACTAAATGTTATCCAMACTCGGGGCATCAAGGTACGTATTTAATGTACCCCTCTATACCCAAATAAACGCAACAATTGTATTWTGTCTCTATTTACAGTTTTCACTTTGACCATATTATAATTCGTGACTTATACATAAAAAATAAATAAAGAACATAGTTACGTTAGCTGGAGTCTCGTTGGATTTGTCTCTACTTGTACCTTTTTATGATTCAAGTGTATGTAATATATGATTTTTACAAATAKATCYGAAACAAGAGGAATTTTTTATATCTCACAAAAAATACCCCTTTCTTGCGTAGAAAYTATTTAAAATTTTGTCTCGATATACGTAGAAAGTWCAAYTGTTTRAATTATTTTGTTTGGGAGGAAATATTAATTAGGAAAAAAATCAATGGTATTTTAATAATTTTATTGTGTGTTGTTTTAGGAATTATTTTTTCTTTTGAGGTAATTTATTTACCAAATATATTGGTCAACTGCATTTTCATTTTATATATATTATAGGGGCATAGCAGTAAGCACAGTGGTGAGCATACGTTTAACATCCACATTCCACCTCTCAACAGCATTTCCGACAATCTCAGGGCGTATTGGCCGGTAATCTATTATGTCAAACAACAAGCTCCTCTCCTCATCAACGCTACCTTACTTCGCCTACCGCATGAGCCCGACCCATATCCGCTAGAATGCTTGTCAACGCGACGGGTGCACCCGTGGTCCAAGATGGACATTTTGCGTACATGAACATGTTGATGCTATGGTCGATTCCTTCTACTGGCTCATGGAGAAGTTGGGGGCCACGACGTCAACGTGGCGGTCCGAGACCGGCTGGCCACCACCGGTAACGGTGAATTAACAACCCCGAACTTGCAAGCTTACAACGCGAATTTCATGCAAAAGACTTTGACGTCAAGGACTCCTAAGAGACCGAATCTCCTATTGAAGGTTATTATTTTTCGATATGATGAGAATCTAAAATCGAAGGCGTTGAGCAAAATTTTGGGGTCTTTAAGAGTACATTGAGGCTAATTATGATATTTGATTTTATTAGGATGAATTATTTACTTTATTATGGGATAAGTGGGATATTAATTAAAGCTACATTAATGCATGCATGCCACAATAATATTTCTTTTATATCAATTATTACATTTGTAAAGAATAACAGTTTTTTACACGTGCAGTGCACGGACAACATATTAGTTAAACTATATCTTTTGCATATTTTTAAAGTATTGAATATAAAACATGAAAATGAGAATGACCAATGTGGAATAAAAAATTTAAGAAAATTGTCACAAGTATTTTAACAGAAATGATTACCTACTGTTATATCAAGGTGATTTTTAAAAGGAGAAAGATATGTTGATATGGTAATGATACAGATAAGAAGATGAAGGATTACTAAAACTAATAAGGAATGGAAAAATTGCCACAACTATCCATTTTGTCACTTTGAAAACATATCCGATTGTTTTTCATGTATTTTTTCGAGATCTACAACTTTATGAAGGAACGATATCCAAAATGGATGATAGTTGCGAAAAGGCTAGAAATTGAGCACAGTTGTTTTGGTGGTTGTTGGGTGTTTTGCATGGGCTACCGCGCGTGATGTGGTTGCTAGAGTGGCCAAATACGAAAATGGTAGTGTACACCAAAAAAATTATAATGGGTTGTTTTAAATTAAAAAAATCCGGTAGTTGTTTTCAAAGTTGCAAAAAAGTGAGTAGTTGTGACAATTTATACCAAAAGAATGTATAATTATGAGTTAAATATTTAAATTTTTAATATAAGAGAAGATATATGCTTATAAAATTGAAAATTGAATTAGGAGATTAATTGAAACGAAGTTTATTAAGAAGGAAAATGAGGTGTCATTGAAAAAACAATGGAGTGATTGTAGGGAGGGAATGATTTGTGAAAAGCAATGTGTCATATATAATAGGTATAGATGTATTCTCCTTATGAAGTTATAATGATGATACACGTGCTTGGATTTTTTGGTTTCTGTTATTTAGTGTGTTATTTCAGTTTCTTTGATAGGATTTGTTTGGCATCTTCATTATTACTCATCCGTTCCGTTATTCTTATATTGCAAACTGTATGTCAATTAAGGGGAAAATATAAAAATTAATCTCTATTATATAAGCCAAGGGGGACATGGTGTCCCCTATGCAATGATAAACACTAATGAGTAAAAACTTAATGTCCTTAAGTAAAAAATATAAATCTCTTTATTTTTTGTACTTTCCTACTAAGCAACATAAAAAAATATATTGACTATTTTTTCCCATGAATAAAAAAGAAAGTTTAATTAATAGTGTAAAAAATTCAAATAAAATAATTAATACATTGACTAATTTATTCCATTGAATAACATAAACTTGCAAATTTTGAAAAAGTTCAATTAATTAGTATGAAAAATCAATTATAATACATTAATTAAATGACTAAATTTCAAATGAATCAGTAATCATTGCAAATTATTTTGAAATCATATTGAATTAATATTTATTAAATATTATGTATTTTAATATTACTATTGTATGTTATGTAACTAATCATTTAATCTCTTTGTCGAGAGATTCAATTCAAAAGAAAAAATTAATCGAAAGTTTGAAATCATAATAACTCACCTCCATTTTTAATTTGAAATTGTATCAATTTACAAGAATTTTTTTCTAATGACATTTGTTTAATTTTAAACTGACTGTACACATCACGTGCTTATAATTTATATAAAATTAACTGACCGCACGTCGCGTGCTTATAGTGCTAGAGGAATAGCATGGTCGGGTCTAGTGCGGAGCTAGGATTCGGAAGTGGGGTACAGTTCAAATTCCAAGTTCGAAATGCAGTTTTTTATGTTTGCGACCTGATTTTTTTAATTTGCGACGAAACGGTCGCTAAAAAACATTTGCGATTGAATTTTTAATTTGCGACGAAACGGTCGCTAATTGAAAAATTAATGATTTTCTCTGAATTGGGGTGACAATACAATTGTCACTTGTCACCCCAGCTGGCTCTGCCACTGGCAGGTCAGTGGCATGTGCAATGAGTGACGGCTCGGACCCCTTTTGGGGGTCACATCTCTCTGAATTTTTTTTAACTTTTTATCTATTTTGTTAAATAAATATAATTTAGAAGTTGTTATTACTGAATCAAATATCTTTTGTTGAATTTAAGTTAGTACTTATCTTGAGAACTATGTATCTATAGCATTTTATTTTCAAGATTCATCGATATATTTCTCTCATTTTATTTAGAACTCAAATATTCCTCCCAAATCAATCTATCATCTTCTAAAAGTTAACTGACGCTAATATTTTTAGCCTACTACTTATTTATCTAGCTTCAATTTAACATTCCATTACCGCCAATCAATAATGAGGTATTTTAAATTAAAATCATTTGTAAGATTCGATGAATGGAATTTGCCACCACTATTTAGGGCCTATTTTAAAATTTGCTCTGCGACCAAAAATTTGATTGCTTCCTTGTAAGTTAATTACCTTGTCTTTGAATATTAGTTGATTTGTTTTACCTTTTTTACAAAATAATATAATAATAATAATAAATGGGCTTGTTCGGTGTTTGATTTGCATCCAAATTTTCAGTTTTTGAAAAAAAAGGAAACCGAAAAATTAATACGTAAGGCCTTCGCGTTTTTTTTTTTTTAATTGTGACTTTTTTTATACGTTCTTATAGTAGTAGGTACAAATAAATTTATTACCATTTATGCGTTTACGGATACTATCATATCTTTAAAAAAATCACAATGATGTCTGTTGCATTTATGCGATATACTGTCATATTTATAAAAAATAAAATATCAAAAAGGAATCACAATGATGTTTGCTGCATTTATGCATATACTATCATAATACTTTAAAAATAAATAATCGAAAAGGAATCACAATAGTGTTTGTTGCATTTAGCGATATACCATTATATATTTAAACTTCAAAGAATAAAGCAATCAAAAAAAGAAATCAATAATGTTTGTTCCATTTATGCGATATACTATCACATTACTTTCAAAATAAAATAATCGAAAAAAATCACAATGATGTTTGTTTCATTTATGCGATATTATATCATTACTTTCAAAAAAAATAATCAAAAAAGAATCACAATAGTTTTGTTGCATTGATAGGACTAGTTTTTGTGCACACTATTGTGCTTAAAACTTAGGATTTTCTTTTTTGTTAATTCTATTTTAAATATGACGCTCTTTGAATTTAATTGTTTAAATATTGTGTAATTTTTCAATCATAATTTTTTTACCATGAATGTTTTACATTTAAGTAGTAGTTTATTTGGTCAATTTTAAACTTGCTTTATTTGAAAATTTAAAGTGGGAAGTGATTAATTAGGGAGTTTTAAATAGGTTAATTTAATTTACTAAAGGAAATTTAAATCAGTCATTGCTCTGGACACCATTGCTCACCCTTGGCTTATATAAATTTTAGATTTTAGATTGGATCTTGACTCAAATATTTGAAATTCTGATTTTCAGAATAGATTTGGATTCAAAATTTTGAAGTCCAAAAATCCAATCCAAACTTCGTATTTCGAATTCATATAATATGTAAGATTATATTTATATACTATATTATATTAATAAAATATAATATAAAGTTTAACCCTATATAATTGTCACAATTTGATTAAGGGGTACGTTTTTTCCTTACATTTTATATATATGGATAATTAGGAAAAATTATTCCACAAATGTAATCTTGTATTTCTATTTTTCATAAATTATGCTTGAAGGTATATCTAGATTTAGTTTCATTTATTGTTGCTAAATTTATAATTGTATTTGTAAGTGTATTACGTAAGCAATGATTGCATTTAATGTTCTGTAATTCTATCCATTTGGCCCTGATGATACGAAGATTTAGAATGTGGGGACTTCACGCGGGCTTTGAACAACCATTCACGTACCTCATTGCGCGTGGGAAAAGGGGAAGGAAGTCTTGACAGCTTGTATTTCTGCCTTGATGCTACATCGGCTAATTTCGTCAGCTGCCAACCTTATGACGAACGAACAACGGTAGCTGCAATAAGGCTTCAAACTGCTCAAGAATTAAATCTCTTTATGTCTCTATATGTACTCTTTCTATAATTATAATCATAATTATTATAATAATTATACTCTTTCATAATAATAACTAGTATTTTGCACGCGATGCGTGCGTGGCAAACAAATAAATATTTATAGATTCGTATGTTTTTCTTATATCAATAATTCAATGGTTTTAGTTGTTCGTTCATCGTTAGTTAAATATGAAGTATGTTAATAAAGAAATATAATTATAAGGAAAAATTGTACTTACTAATATAGATTGACGAATAATAATGGAGACATATACAGTGCACAAATTTAATAGTATAACTGTTGTAAGTTATAACTACACTAATTTTCCATGTTGGTCCACAATTATCGTATCAAGAATATCATCTAATTAGTGTAACTTTAATATGAAAATCTAAGTTTACGTTTTTCTTTCTCATTGTGTCAATCTTATCAAATATTTTGTCTTTTGAATTCTTTTATTAGTGTAACTTAGATATGCAATGTTTCATTGTTACAAATTATGTTAAGAAAGAAATAACTTTAACATTACTAATTAGTATTCAATTGAAATTTCAAAAGTAATGCCATTGCATTTTTAACTTGTTCACCATTTATGGCAAATTGAAATTGAAAAATAAAAAGATGATAAGGTATTTTAAATAATTGTAAATTAAATAATCAAGGATATGATAGTCATTTCATTGGGGATCATTAAGGGTATGGTGGACTTTTGTAGGGGACACCACTCTTCCTCCCCCTTCACTTATAAATAGAGATAATATAAATTCTATACAATATTTAGTATCACCATATGTATTTGGTAATATCGTCAATGCATCCACAAGATCTGAAATAAAGTCGTCATTTCAACCCAAAACATCAACAACTTAAAATTGATAATTAACGATTGTTGCATACTACCTCCATTGATTTGTATACCTTCATTTTCTTGGGATATAATAATATCAACTATGTTTTTATTTGCACGCGATGCGTACTTAGACCTATTAAATGGTTATAAATGAAATAATTGTATGTATCATACAATGTTTCTATACCTAATAATTAGCAAAATAACAACAATACAATTAATCTTAAATGTAATTATTTTGTAAGTAAATATAATTTGAAATTCAAAATAATTAGATATATGTTTCAATTCAATTTGGGATTATTATTATTTATTTAATTTTTCATTAATTAAGTCACAAAATTAATGCAATTTTCATTTTAATCTCTAGTATATAAGCTAATGGGGGAGCTATGGTGTCCCCTATGAAATGTCTTATTTACCCCTTTAGTAAATGAAAAATTGCATATTTAATGTTCCATCCATTAATTCCTTTCCGGTTTTAAATTTTGCATATAAAAAAAAGTTTAAAATTTACATATAAAAAAAAGTTTAAAATCTACCAAATTTGAAAATAAAAAATCAATTACCAAAAAAACTAACTTAAAACATTTATGGTAAAAACTAAAAGGAGAAACATGTAATTAAAACTACCATAATTTTCGAACCTATTATTGTACAATGAAATCAAAGKGTGTCTAATTTGAATATATAATAAAATATTTTTTTCACATAAGTTTTAACTAGGCACACATAGCATGCATCAGAAAACTAGTCAAAGGGTAGTTTATGCATAAAAATTCATATTTTTTTTWAAAAAAAATCATTCAGAGTATAATGATCTTTTAAAGGGATACCATCTTTCTCCTCATTCCCTTATGTAATAGAGATCTACATTAAATGGAATTTCATTAATGAACCTTTATGGATTAAGTTACTAATAATTATGCATTTTTTGCCAACAAAATTGTAAACTCAACTAATTCATGATAATGTTTTATGAACAACCCAGAAAAACTAAAAATTATGAATAGTCTGATTTACGAATTGATCTCTTGATTTGCCCAAGAATTAAAAAGGCAAATATAAAGAATTAATGATTATGAAAGGTGATTTATCTCTATTATATAAGGGAAGGGACTAGGGGAGCAATGGTGTCCCCTCTTAAATGACATTACTACCCTTAATGAATCAAATTTACAAAAATTATAAAAGAAAACAAAATTTGAAATAATACCTTTCTTTATACTTACCATTTAAACAAAATTAGTAGGAGTATATGCATTAAATATTGCAATTAAATTAAATTGATAAGGTAACATCAATCAAATAAAAAAAGAGTAAAGTTTAATTAAATATCAAAGTCTTAATTCAAAATTTATCATTTTTTTTGTGCACATGAGCCACAAGGGGCGGGTAATATTTACAACGAGAGAGTGGGAATATGAGGATTCGAATCCTTGACCTCAAGGATCAAAGGTGGAGTTGGAGCCACTGTTCCAAATCCCTTCCTCAATTCAAAATTTTTCATGACAATCAATTATTAAAATTTCTTAACGAATAGATAACAAAGGGAAAAATGTCAATTTCAGACTCATAAAATATATGTTGAATATAAAATATATGAATTAGGTACTCTAAAATTCTCACAAATTTTTTTTGGCGAGATTAACCTAAGTTTATGTTTTTTTTTTTTGATAAGCACTGAGTTATATCTTCTAGTATTTGATGCACGCGATGCGTGCTTGAATATTTTTATGCGATAATTTTTTTCTTTTTTTGCATAATTGCTAAAGTAAAAATATATGTTAAACATTTTAATTTCTATGTACATTGTCTTGCTTGTGTCTTTGTGACTTAGGTCTCCCACAAATTTTCTTTTTCTTTTAGTATTAATTAATATGGATGAATATTTTTGAAGAAGTTGAATGCTAGATTTCAAGCCAATAATTGAATAAAAAATAATCGGTACCTCATTTGTTGAATTTTATGTAGAATAAAAGTAAGTTTCATTAATGTATACTTTGGTTTGTTCATATTGTAGCAACTACTTCGTATTTGTCTTTTGAATAGATTGAACTTGATATTATTGTTTATTATAATAAAGGTACTAATTGTGTATTAATTGATAAATAATTTAATGGTATAATTTCATATTTATTTTGTTAGAATAAATGCATTAAACTTGTGATGAACATATTATTTTCATTTTGTGTTAAGTTTTTATAGTATATTTGAATTTTAATATATATTAAAATAGTCAAATCATTAAGGACTTAGGTAATTTCTATAGGGGGACACCATTGCTCCCCCTTAGCTTATATAATAGAGATTTATGTAACCACTATTGGTGTATCAATAATCAAATTTCCCTATTATTCGTGATTCAATAATCTTAACATGTCAAGCACATGCACCATCGCGTGCATATAAGACTAGTACTTTATAAGAAAGATACAAATTAGCTTAGTATAAATTATATTTTGAAGTAGAAATTACACAACGTTTGCATGACTACTTTCTTTATCATTGAGTCAAAGATTTAATGTGAATTGTGCTCTTGATAAAAAGGATGTATATGCGCACCAATTACAATCATGCTCATTTTGTTTCTTTATTTGTGAAAAAATGTTGCAAATAATAAACAAATTAATTACTTAAAAAATCAAAAATCATATTCACTATGTACGTACAATTTGCCTATGATAAAGGGTTTGATAATTGTATACACATTTCAAGAGTCTTATTCAAATCGATACCAACTTTTAAGAGCGCCTATATCAGATCCCTTAATCAAATATAACAACTAAAAACGCAATAAATTATGACTTAAACAACCAAATACTAATGGCATTGATTTCAAATTTTCAATCTGTAATCACCATAAATAATTATTTTATTATCACAAAACAACAATTAATTTACAGCAAATAATACGTGGCAAAGAAATTAAAAAAGGTCAAACCAAATTAAACTTGTATTTAAATCCCAAAATTTCATCACATTAACATAACTCATTCTCGTCACAAATTAGAAAATCAAAAATCAACAATCAATCACCAATCACTCCCCCAAACCACATCCATCAATTTGAAGAAGAGAGAAACCCAGAAAAAATGGGAAGAAAGCAGTGCTGATTGGCATCAATTACCCGGAACAAAAGCAGAGCTCAAATGCATCAATGACGTCAAAAGAATGCACTCTTGTTTACTCGAACGTTACGGTTTCAACGAAGAAGACATCACCATTTTGATTGACACTGATCGATCGTTTACCGAACCAACCGGTAAAACATCAGGAGGGCACTTCAGAATTTGGTGCGATCTGCTGAATCTGGTGAATTTGTTTCGTTCATTACAGTGGTCATGGTAGAGGTTACCGCTGAAACCGGTGAAGCTGATGATACTGGGTTTGATGAGTGTATTGTTCCAAGTGATATGAATCTTATCACAGGTAATTCTTGCTCACCCACTTTTTCAAATTTGTGGATTTTGAATTTTTGATTCTGGGTTGATTGAAATCTGAGGTTTTGTTGTTTGATTTTGTGAGAATTTCTGGAAATTGACTTGTTTGTTCACTTTAATGCGTTGACTTTTTTGGGTTGTTGTATTTTTGATTGGTGATTGTTGATTTCATTGCAAGATTACTGGTTGATATGTGTTTTATTGGGATGTGTAAGTGGGAATAATAGAATTTTGAATAATTCATTTGAACATGTGAAGTGAAGATTGAAGAATATACTGTGTTATTTTAATTGGCTTTTGTAAAGATTGCAACTTTTGCAAGATTGATATAAAAGAAATCTACTCTGCCATCATCGCAGACACTTATTTTTTTAATTTGGTGGGTGATTGAATTCCAATTCCAGATCACATGATTCTCCTGTGAATTGTTTGAATGTTTTAGCATATGCTTTCCATTTGGTCTAAAACTATTTAAAATTCCAAGRATGATTGGACTAGTTTARCCACRRGCGAAATTAAGGCTTTGATTGARTYGATTAGTTTTTCGAACGTATCATTTCGAATGGTAGGAGTTTGTACATTATTGTAGACTTGTAGCTAGTGGTTTGAGGAAGCTTAATACATGATGTGTTCAATAATCACAAATGAACTATAGAGAGGAATTGGTTCGGAGCGTGCACRGGGTGACTTTTKCAATMTGTCACAATTCACAAGTGAATGAGRRCATTAAGCGGTCGCAATTGTGMTTAACCCCGTAYAATGCTAAACATTGTGCCACTCAATGGCATGTTGGACATTGTTAGTTGTTGTAGGTATTCGCAGTTGTTACTTGTTACTTGTTACCCTATGGTGAAAGCATGAGAATTAGAGATCGGTTCAATTTGATGTAAACTTGCTATGTACAACCCAACCTTGAATCAWAATGACTTACACAGAACATGAAAACYCCACGGTATTGCCTAGATAAGTCACAATGTACACTTGCATTTGTACATGTTAAATAAATTATAATATTTGAGGGATGATATATTTTTGGGAACAAAGTCACATAACAGACTAAAGGATTCATCAAACTAATGCTTTTCAAAGAATTTGACCAAGTGAGCATTATATTTGGATTTTGGGATGAATATAAGGTAGACATNATTTGCAGCTTTTTATAGCAGCTCACTAAGTAAAGCTATAGTTTAATTTTGATAATAGAGTTGAGCTAAATGTTTAGATATCTGAATATACCAGATATGATGCCTTTACAAGAGATGATACAAGTTCCTAAACTGAATTTAGTAGTTAAAAATGGAGATGATTACTTTCACAATCATGAAACATGATGCTGGTTTTCCTATAACAAGTTAAGAAATTAAGATGGTTTTCGGCTGAATTTAACAACGAATTGTGACTTCAATTCTATGCTGCATCACCTTTAACATGATGCTTAGACCCTGCAGATATGTGGTTGTGGAGCAGTGGAGCTATAAGTTTTACTTTGAATAAAATCTTAGTTATTCATCGTTCCGTTTCAATTGCATTTTGTGCAGATGAAGATTTTAAGGAATTAGTGTGCCAAGTTCCAGATGGTTGCCAGATCACAATTGTCTCAGATTCATGCCACAGTGGTGGTCTAATTAGCGGGGCCAAAGAGCAGATAGGAGAAAGCTTTCAATCCCAGAGCAGCCATGGCCATCACAGTAGCTCCTCAGGATTCAGCTTATCAGGTTTCTTAAAGCAAACAGTGAGGGAAACTGTTTCTGATGCATTTGAGACGCGTGGGATCCACCTCCCTCATCGCACTAGGGACTTTGAGCCGGACTACAAGGTAATCGAAGAAGATACCTATGAAGGGCACAGAGGGTATGTGAAAAGTCGGTCTCTTCCTATCTCAACTCTGATTCAGATGCTCCAGGATAAAACAGGCAAAGATGACATTGATGTTGGAAAAATTCGACCTACCCTCTTTGACATGTTRGGGGAAGACTCTAGTCCGAAGGTTAAGAAGTTCATGAAAGTCATCCTAGACAAACTTCATGGAAAAAGTGAAGGGGGTTCTGGGGAGTTGCTATCAGCTGTAGGGGGACTRGCAATGGAGTTCTTTAAGCATAAAATGGAGGAGAAGGATGATGACTATTCTAAGCCAGCTGAAGAGGCTCAAGTTGACACAAAAGAGGAGGTTTATGCTGGTGCAACTAGGCGGGATATGCCTAGAAACGGGATACTTCTCAGTGGATGTCAGACTAATCAGACTTCCGCTGATGCCAGTCCCTCTGGGAATGCCAGTGAAGCTTATGGTGCATTCAGCAATGCCGTTCAGACAATACTAAGGGAGTCTGATGGAGAGATCAGCAATGATGATATTGTGTTGAAGGCTAGGAAGTTGCTTAAGCGTCAAGGTTTTACTCAACAGCCGGGGCTATATTGTTTCGACGACTATGTCAAAGCTCCTTTTGTTTGCTGATCTATTCGTCTTGGATGACAACTATTTATTTTACACCAAAATATAAAACTACACCCTCTTTCGTTCTCTTGCGTCGTTGAGCGTGTGACATGGTGTGATAGTCAAGACCTGGGACTAGTATGGCACTARATTGATCATTGGTTTGGTGTCTGCTTTGCGGATAATTACTTTGTTGCATTTGCGACTGTATTTAAATTGGGATGCTGGCATTCTTTCTTTGTTGTATTACCTACAATGAGTGTTTGTTATGTTTTCATCTTAGTTCTCTTTCTTGCCTTGAAGTATTTCCATTGGCGTGCTTGTGTTGCTCACCAAATCCAGAGGATCTTAATTTTTTAGTGTATCCACTCGGTAAATCCTTTGGACTAATCCGAATTCGAGTCTTACTTTTGGTAGTTAGGGCAGTTCCCTCCCAATTTTTGCAGGGATCAAACACGCATTCTTCCTATCAAATACAGTCTCAATTACTACCGTACCAACAATCAATTACTTGATCAAGAGAAACCTTTTACACTAATCAAGTAGCAGATCCAATAACTTTGAGGTCTAAACTGAGAAATTGGGGCATCGTCAGGAAGGCTAACATTCGAATTGATTACTCCTTCGACCATAATTATTTTCAAGGTTGTTTTTTCATGGTGTATACGGAGTATAACATTAGAACATAACTATCTTTAAAATTTCAAATTAGTATAAATTATGAAATTTACATACTTCGTATTTGAAAATTACATGTTGTGATAAATTAACAAGGTCTTTGATGATGTTTTTTCAAACATATTTATCAATGAAAATTAATAGTTATAAGTTGTAAATTTTAACCTAAAAGAAAGAAAATGTTACAAAACAGAGAGAGTATACACAAACACGTCCTAAACCAAACCTTCATTAAACTCGATCTAACCAAATCTCATCAACTGGATTAGGGTCACACCAAGATTGGTAGCCCGTAGCCACCAACTAATTCTTAGTACTTCGTGTCAAAAAAAAAAAAAACTAATTCTCAGTACTTAAGAGTCAAATAAGGATTTGGTAGACTAACTAGAGTATGTAGGTTTGAGCGATAAAGCCATTAAAGATTAATTCACTCATCAAAAAAACAAAAGGTGGAACTCCTCATAATATTTTAAATAAAAATCAAGGAGGATTTGGTAGCCTAAAATAATTAAATTTTATAAGCTTTCCCAATCCGAGGTAATCCACTAGTATCTCGTATGTGCTCAAATCTCACCTAACAAAAACGTTTCGTTTCGTCTGCATAATTTAGAACCCAAAAAAAACCCTCGTACGTTACAGCGAATATTAGCGTGGCAAAAGTATTACAAAAGCGTCAGTCAAAGTCAAAACATGAAACCAAACTCATGTTATATACGTAACAGTCCAATAATTTCACAACATCAACTTCATTCCTCTTCATTCTCCCACCAAACAAACACATTCATCATCATCGAAGAAGAAACGACGTAAAAAAATGTCGAAAAAAGCCGTGTTAATTGGCATCAATTACCCAGGAACGAAAGCAGAGCTGAAAGGTTGCATAAATGATGTGTACAAAATGCACGTTTGTTACTAGAGCGTTACGGATTCGACAACGACGATATACGGTTTTGATCGATACCAATCCGGACTTCACCCAACCAACCGGGAAGAACATACGACGACTCTGAAGAAGCTGGTGCAATCTGCTGAGCCTGGAGATGTTCTGTTTGTTCATTACAGTGGTCATGGTACACGCTTACCGGCCGAAACGGGCGAAGCTGATGATACTGCTATGATGAGTGTATTGTTCCTAGTGACATGAATCTTATTACAGGTAAATTGTATTGTTATCATTGTGCTCTTTGATTTTTTTTGAGGTTTTATGGAAGTTTGACTTTGTGTTGCGTTGACTTTTACATTAGATTGATGTTGTGTTCTTTGGTTAGTTTAATGGTTTTTCCAAAGATTATTGAAAGATTTTCATTTTTCGACGATGTTTTTCAAGATCTAATTAATTCTACCCTTCACGTAACTTAAATTACAGAAAATGTCACTGGATTACCACTACGAATATTCAATTTACTTGTTCGAAATCAATTTGATGTTTTTTAGGAACTATTTTACATTGGTGTTGTTGTGGATTGTGTGTCGAGTGTCTGTAACAGAATTTCACAACAAAACTAGTTTTATTATACGAAATCATAAACATTCTAGTAACAATGTAGGACTAATGGGTGTTAGCTGATTTAATAACAGAATTTCACAACAAAACTAGTACTTGTAGTAAAAATCTAGGACTAATGGTGTTAGCTGATATATACATGATGATTTTAATAACGAGTCTTCTGTATCGATTCCATTTGTGCAGATGAAGATTTTAAGGACCTGGTGTGCCAAGTTCCGGATGGCTGCAGATCACAATAGTATCCGATTCGTGCACAAGTGGTGGTCTGATCAGTGGTGCGAAAGAGCAAATAGGAGAAAGCTTTCAAAACCAAAGCAGTGATGATGTCAGAGCAATATCTTCTCATCAGGATTCAGCTATTTTAGGCTTCTTGAAGCAAGAAGTGAAGGATACTGTCTCTGATGCATTCGAGTCTCGTGGATCCACCTCCCCATTCGTCGTAGCAGAATCAGAACCAGAAGTTGACTACAGTGTGGTCGATGAAGACACTACATGGGCATAGAGGGTTTGTGAAGAGCAGGTCGCTTCCATCTCGACTCTGATCGAGATGCTCAAGGATCAGACGGGAAAGATGACATCGACATTGGAAAAATCCGACCCACTTTGTTTGACATGTCGGGAAGACTCCAGTCGAAGGTTAAGGAGTTCATGAAAGTCATCCTGGACAAACTTCAGGGAAAAGGCGAAGGGGTACAGGGGAGTTGATATCTGCGTTAGGGGGCTCGCGATGGATCTTTAAGCAGAAGCTCGAGGAGAAGGACGATGACTATTCAAACCGGCTTCTGAAGCTCATGTTGGGAGTAACTCAGAAGTGTATGCGGTACACCTGCCAAGGATTTGCCTAGGAATGGGATACTTCTTAGCGGATGTCAGACACATCAGACTTCTGCTGACGCGTGCCCCTCAGGAGATGAAAGTCAGGCTTACGGAGCATTTAGCAACGCGATTCAGACTATACTCAGGGTCTTATGGAGGGTTAGCAATAGTAACGTTGTGTTACATGCTCGGGAAATGCTTAAGCAACAAGGCTTTAAACAACAGCCAGGGCTGTATTGTTTCGATGACTTCGTTGATGCTCCTTTCGTATGCTAATAATCGCTCCCTCATCGTTCTTTCGGGTGTGAAATTGGTATGCATTTCTTGGCAATCACAATTTTATCTTTCTTTTGAACTTGGTTTGCTGTTTGTTTCAAATGATGCAAATTTTGTTTGAGAGACTCATATGGCACTGAACTAATGATTACATCGATCGATTTTACTGAACTGCTTTTGAACTAATGTTTGTTTCTAATATCAGCCTTGTTATTTTGTTTCTCGAGTTTCGATTCGGTTCGATTGTATCTTGCCATGTCTGGTGGCTTGCATTCAATCTATGGTTGATGTTATATGCAGTTGTATTTTGATGTTAAGAGCTTTCTTGCATTTTTTTTTAATTTTTTTTTTTTTCATTTGTTGTTTGTTTGTGGGCCGAATCAAGGAGAAACAATAATGGGTTGGCTGATGAAATAAGCAGCCTTTAAATTTACAAACTTTGTCTTTAAGAATTTAGTCGTCTTTATATCTGCGTCATTAAAAATTTAAAATTGGATACAAATTTTAAGGAGTTGAATGAAATAGAGAAAAGAAAAAATGGGACTTTGTCAAAATAGCAAATGAAATGTTAGTAATTTACACATCTTAAAATTGAAAATGATGCGAGTATATAAAAAGGAGGAAGTATAATTTATTTATTTTTCAATCCTTGTTATGGAGTACATTATCATTTTTGGAGTCAAAGTTTACCATCTTTGACCACAATTTTCTAAAACTACTAATTGGAGAAGCAATTTTTTAGGAACATTGCTAGTTTCTATGTATATATTGTATAGTGTCATATTTTGTTACGGGTATTATGATCTTTTAGTAATCTTTTCTTCAAATACGAATAAATATTTTTTAGAGTCAAATTTTATTTTTTTTCGAGACCGTGACATGATGTATTAATTATTTAGTAAAAAGAGATGGAGAAAGTATGTAATACGGAGTAGTTCTTTAAATCAAAACTTTGCAATGTACTATTCATATACTAATGATTTCCGAACTCCCTCCTTTGATCTTACTTTCACATGAACAATTGACATGTTACTAGTTATGTGTGGGAGATAGGAGAACAGAAATTATTGGTCATTTGTAATTTTGTATAGGTTAAGTCGTTTTTTCGGAGATATCTGATAAAATTGGAACGATGCTGTATAGACTAATACTACAAATCTACAACAGCATCGGATATGCTTGGAATGTTTAACTTAACATATATTCTGCTGCTTTTAAAACGGCTTATGTCAGTCTCATTTTGTTCACAAAGTTCATTCCGTATTATATTCTCGAATATTTTTGTTTGACTACTATGATTCACTAAATTATGCTTCTATTTTAAATTGGTTTTGCACTTTGATTCGTTTAATTGTGGTTGGGGTTGAACCGTTGGAGTTGAGATTTTATAAAAATATTGTTATAGTAAGTATAAAATTGTTTGGTTAGTCGCTCAAGATGTAGGGAATAAAATTTTACAAGAATATATAAAATTATGTAAGCACTCCGTATTTAACTGAGTATTTTGTTGCTGTTAAGTTTATAAATGGAGAAAGTGCAAATAATATAGACTTAAAAGTTTATATTACCTCCGTTTTTTTAGGTGTTTCATTTTGAGTTTTGTAATTTTTGAGGTACAATTTTGGTGTAAGTAATTAGGTGAGTGGGTGAGTAATTTAATAAAATATGTGAGATCTATAGATGAGAGACGTGGAGAGAAAGATGTTGTGGATCCCAAAAAAATAGAAAGTAAGTTGGGATTATATGATAATTTCTTGTGATCTTCGTGTCTTGAAAGGAAAAAAAAAAATCAAAGTGGGACAACTAATTCCAAACTTCCTAAAATAAAAATTGTGACATCAAAAAAACGAAGGAAGTTTAAAATATGAGAAATCAATCCATCACCCGTTCTATCATCCCGTAAAAAAAAAAATTATGTAAATTTTTTTTTCCTTTTTTCTTTTTTGTGGGAACTTTCATTTGTAAATCAAACAAGATGGAGAGCTTTCTAGGAATTTAATTCCCAAATACAATCAAACAAGCATTTGGTACTTCGATGTATTATTACCTAACGAACATGGAATAAAGAGTGGCGAAATTTCTTTTCTTCGTATTATTATGCAAGTTAAAGTTAATAAAGACCGTATCATGATTCATGAAGTGTAAACATAATAGGAATAGGTTTCAAAATGTACTTAGATGAGTCATGGAGAAGGTTGTAGTTTTGATATGTGGACGATCTATCTATACCTCTGTACTTATTGTATTAAAATTAAACCCCCAATTACAAATTTGACATTTGACGTGTTTATCGTGTTATAATCACTCTCCTCACAAATAAATCAGTTCCTGACACGTCATTCATCTTTAATTCTCCTAAATTTAACTTTATTCTTTTTTTTAATCTCTTCATATGTCCTATTGTGCAGATGAAGATTTTAAGGACCTGGTGTGCCAAGTTCCGGATGGCTGCAGGATCACAATAGTATCCGATTCGTGCCACAGTGGTGGTCTGATCAGTGGTGCGAAAGAGCAAATAGGAGAAAGCTTTCAAAATCAAAGCAGTGATGATGGTCAGAGCAATATCTTCTCATCAGGATTCAGCTTATCAGGCTTCCTGAAGCAGAAGGTGAAGGATACTGTCTCTGATGCATTCGAGTCTCGTGGGATCCACCTCCCCATTCGTCGTAGCAGAACATCAGAACCAGAAGTMGACTACAGTGTGGTCGATGAAGARACCTACATGGGGCATAGAGGGTTTGTGAAGAGCAGGTCGCTTCCCATCTCGACTCTGATCGAGATGCTCAAGGATCAGACGGGAAAAGATGACATCGACATTGGAAAAATCCGACCCACTTTGTTTGACATGTTCGGGGAAGACTCCAGTCCGAAGGTTAAGAAGTTCATGAAAGTCATCCTGGACAAACTTCAGGGAAAAGGCGAYGGGGGTACAGGGGAGTTGATATCTGCTGTAGGGGGGCTCGCGATGGAGTTCTTTAAGCAGAAGCTCGAGGAGAAGGACGATGACTATTCAAAACCGGCTTCTGAAGCTCATGTTGGGAGTAACTCAGAAGTGTATGCCGGTACACCTGCCAAGGATTTGCCTAGGAATGGGATACTTCTTAGCGGATGTCAGACACATCAGACTTCTGCTGACGCGTGCCCCTCAGGAGATGAAAGTCAGGCTTACGGAGCATTTAGCAACGCGATTCAGACTATACTSAGSGGGTCTTATGGAGGGGTTAGCAATAGTAACGTTGTGTTACATGCTCGGGAAATGCTTAAGCAACAAGGCTTTAAACAACAGCCAGGGCTGTATTGTTTCGATGACTTCGTTGATGCTCCTTTCGTATGCTAATAATCGCTCCCTCAATCGTTCTTTCGGGTGTGAAATTGGTATGCATTTTCATTTTCTTGGCAATCCACAATTTTTTTTTCCTTCTTTTGAATCTTGGTTTGCTGTTTGTTCAAATGATCAAATTTTGTTTGAGACGACTCATATGCACTGAATAAATGGTTTTACATCGATCGATTTTACTGAACTGTTTGTGAACTAATGTTTGTTTCTAATATAGCTTGTTATTTTGCGTTTCCTCGAGTTTCGATTCGATTCGACTTCGATTGTATCTTGCCAGTCTGGTGGCTTGCACTTCAATCTAAGGTGATGTTATGATTGTATTTTGGTTAAGAGCCTTTTCTTGCATTTTTTTTTTAAATTTTTTTGTTTTTTTTTTTCTTTGTTGTTTGTTTGGTGGGCGAATCAAGGAGAAACAAATAATCGGGTTGGGCCGATGAGAATAAGCAGCTTTAAATTTACAAACTTTTGTCGTTTAAAAATTTTATTCCTGCGTTTTTAGTAGCTAGCATCGGGTTGTTACACGAATATAAAATTGGAGTACAGTTGTTGTTAAAGGAGTTGAATGAATAGAGAAAGGAAAAATCGGGACGCATCTTGCTAGGGATGAGAGTAAGATTATGAGTACGATGGATAGACAGTAATCTGATTTGTCAAAATAGTAGACGCAACAAGTTGAATGTGTAATTTGACACAGTTTAAATTGGAAGAGTAGGATGCGAGGATATAAAAACGGGGAAGTTATAAGACATTTATTTATTTGTCAGTAACTTGTAAACGGGAGTAATGATTCATATTTCTGGAGGGCACAAGTTTCCCATTCTTTGAAACCAATGTGTTTGTCACCTGTCCACAACCATATACTACATTGATGACATACACGCATATTTTTAATGAGAAATGCTAGTTTCTATGTATATGATTGTATAGTGGTCTATTTTGTACGGGGTATTATGATCTTTGTAGGTAATCTTTTCTTCAATACGAATAATATTTTTAGAGGTCAAATTTATTTTTTTCGAGAGACCGGTTGACCATGATCGTATTAATTATTTAGTAAAAGGAGATGGGGAAAGGTTGTAATACGGAGTAGTTCTTAAATCAAAAGTTGCAATTGTACTATTCATATACTAAGTGATTTGTCTGATATCGCCGCTCCTTGGTCTTACTTGGCACGATGAAGAATTGAATGTTTGTGGATGGGATAGGAGCAAAACAGCGCGAATAAATCTTGGCGGCTCATTTTCATGACGTTCGGCTTATATGGTTAAGTCCACGGTCTCTCTTTAGATTGTAAGAGTGTGACTGGGATCTTGGATAAAATTGTGGTTGCAGAATACTCACTTGGTAATAGACTATTAATTATACTTCACACGAGTCCTACACAAGGCCAAGCATCGGGGAATAATCTTGGGAATGTTTAATGCTTGGTAGCTATATCGATTTCTGCTGGCTTCTTTCTAAAATGGCTTTATGTCAGTCTCATTTGATAGCTGGGAGAGGAAAGTTCTTCCGTGTGTACTCTTGACATTATTTCGACGAATATGTTTTGCTCTACTTGACTATATGATCTCACTAAGTTATGCTTCTATTTTTACGGAGACTTGGGTTTCCTCTTACACTTTTGGAATGTTCCGTCTTAATTGTGGGTTGGGGTTGAGGCTGTTGCGCACAAGTTGAGAATTTTAGTAATAAGATGCTCAGAGTTGTAAGAGAGACTGGTAAGATTCGACTAAATAGATGAGATAGCTCTTAAAAGTGGGTATAACGGATAGTTATATACATGGTACTAGAGGATCCAAATACAGATCGTATAAATGTTTGGTTAGTAGCTAGATGGTAAGGGAAAGAGTATTTTGATCAGCACAGAGGAGAATAAGTTAAATTATGTAGTCAAGGGCCCTCCCGTATTTAATTGAAGTATTTTGGTTCCGATGGTTAGATGGTTTATAAAATGGTGCAAATAGATATAGACTTAAAAGTTTATATTACCTCCGTTCCTTTTGATGTTTCATTGATTGTAATTTGTTGGAGGGTACAATTTTGGTGGTAATTAGGGGTGAGTGACGGAGTAAATTTAATAAAGTCTAGTGGGTGTTCTCGATAGAGACCGTTTGTAGGCGCATAGGCGATATGGACTACCTATCTATAGATGGTTAGTCTCAAGAGCTCCGACCTAGGAGAGAAGGGAGACATGGTTGTATTCCAAAGATAAGTAAGCTAGGGATAAAGCACCCATGGCTCGATCTAAAATAACGTTGGATTCCCGAAGAATCTCGAATGTAGTTAGTTGTCGGTCTTCGGGTGTTCTTCAAAAGGGAAAAAAAAAAGAATTTTTCAATCTGGTGGGTGGCAACTAATTCCAAACTTCCTCAAATATAAATTGTGGATCGTAAAAAGGAGGGTATAATTAAATATGGAGAATTCAATTTCCATCACGCTGGTAGTACGTAATCAATCGACACTGTCCGATAAAAAAAAAGTAAATTATGTAAATCTTTTTTTTCTTTTTTTCCTTTTTTGTGGGAACTTTCATTTGGTGAATCGAACAGATGAGAGCTTGCCTAGGATTTAATTCCCAAATACAATCAACAAGCATTTGGTAAACTTCGATGTATTATTCATCTAACGAACATTGATAAAAGTGCGAAATTTCTTTTCCTTCGTATTATATGCAAGTTAAAGTTAAGTAAAGACCGGTATCATGATTCATGAAGTGTAAACAAATAGGAATAGGTTTCAATTACTTAGATGAGTCATGGAGAAGGTTGACGTTTTGATAATGTGGACGCCTATTATACTCTGTACTTATTATATTAATTCATCCCCATTAACAAATTTTGACATTTTGACCATGTTTATCTGTTATAATCACTCTCCTCATAATAATAAGTTCCTGACACGGTCATTCATCTTATTTCTCCTAATTTAACTTTATTCCTTTTTTTTAATCTCTTCACATGTCCCTACTCGTATTCTTCACAGTCCTTAATTATTATCTTTAAGTTTCCTCCTCCATTTTCTTTTATATTAATAATGTATTAACATAATTTCAACAAATTCATATCTATATTTATAATACTTAGTATTTTAAAACGAAGCATCAAAAACAAAACAATACATACATGCAAGTTGTAATAAATAATTTTCAATTATAAAATATTGTTCGTGCAGACACAAGCCAAAAAACTAGTTA